>OY751317.1:41413864-41422925 GCA_963564615.1 Rhorus exstirpatorius | reverse complement strand
GGGATTTCGCGGCGATTTCCGGTGGGGCAATAAGCCGGTGTGTATCGGGGGATGCGAAACCGACACTCTCGGAAAGGCTTTCAGGCTTTTTTCGCCCGCACCCTCCTCCTTCGCCCCGTAAACGGCAAATCGTGCAACGAGAACCGAAGCCAAGCAACTGGAATTAACACCATTGTCAGTGCATGCGATTTTCTAGTCGTTTCGCAATATACTGAGGGTTTGGTGCAAATTTGGATAATCAGTTTATTTTCGGTATATTCTCGCTCAAAGAAATTAATCACAAATATATAAATCAATGATTAACACAATTCACGAGTCTGGATTTTTTGAAAATTTGACATCTCACGGTGGTTCTCATGAATTTCTCGATGAGAAATATGCGTTCGGGTCAGAAATGTTAAAGATTTGGACCACTGGAAAAAATTTTCCAAGTGGAGCGAGGTTGGGAATCTTGTTCAATCGAAGGAAATCAAGGTAGACCTCAAAACATGAAAATATAATTCAAAAGGAGATAACTCCGATAAATAAATTAACATAATTCTATTATCTGATGTATGCAATAATCACTCTTTTATATTGATAGATAATTTTGAGTGATGTGCACTCAGCTATATGGCGCTTTTTTCAAAGTTTTTAGTGATAGACTGCCGACTGCCTGACACGGGGCATTCACGCACTTCCTTAAATCGAAGAAATTTCTCGCCACCGCATTAAACTCGATTCATATGATTTAATTAATAGGTTATTTTGTCGCTATCGTGGCTTCATGAAAGAAAATAAAGCCCAGAATTTTTTCATTTTTCAGCAGAGTTTGAGGCTCGTTGAGTACAGGGTCGGTGTTAGTGAAAAGAGTCAGTGTGCGGTCAGACCGGAGCCTCTCACGTAATAGAATAATCTTGTCGGCTTATTCGAGCCAGCCCACGACGAGCACATGGTTCGACAAGCTGGCCGGGATCGACCAATATCCGGAGCACACGCTGCTGAAATCTCGATGTGTGCAAAGAAAAGAGAGGCGAAAGGTATATAGTGAAAAGGAAGGGGCGGGGAGAAGAAAGAGGGAAAACAAAATTTTAGCCTGGAAACGAAATTCGTCGACGTTTTTTCGTCGCTTCCGTACGCGATGCGGTCTATTTTGAACGAGTTGGCTGCTCTCGTTCGTGGCCAGAGGATTGTATACCGTACGATATAGTATAAGCTAGGGGGGAAAAGTTTGCGAAACAAAGTTTTACTCCACGTTCGTGATAAAGAATGAGAGAGAGAGAGAAAGAGAGAGAGAGAGAGAGAGAGGGAGGGAGAGAGATGAATAGAGATATACCGTGTGCTGCTTGGCCATATCTTCACCGCAGTAATCGTTTCGTCGGTCAGGGTTCGAAAGTTACCTACATATACACCATCACGATTCTTACTTTCGGCACTCTGGGGAACCTCCTCACGAGGCTCAACTTTTTTTGGCTTCTATGGGATCCTCACGCGGGCTACAAAACCTGCAGACCTTTCTTTTTTTCTCCGCTCTATATATATATATATATATATATATATATATATATATCTATTATTGAGAGTTTATACTGTGAATGTTTCGACTTTCTGCCCTCGCTAAAAAAAAATTTGAAAATGTCTTTTAGTTTGGCGCTTCGAAAAATTTCATGTGAAAACACCTGGAATTTTTCCGGTTCAATTATACGAACTCTTGACTCGTTGTGAAAGAAAACCATAAACAAATGTCCACTTTTTTCAATTTTTTTTTCTTCGGAAATCTGAAACGTCGAAATTTCAATAGCCATTATACGTACTTTTGCTCGATTCTACAAGCATTTCGGAGATTGGTGGAAAAAATGGAGGGGTTTATTCGACAATTTATTTCACCAAAATTAACTGTTCAGTTTATGGTAGAGATTTTAAAGAGAAGCCAAAACAATGAATTCATATATCTATCAAATAAATTTGTTTGTCATCAGCAGAATCGCAATTCATACAGTTTTCTTATCGATCGTTTTTATTCCCGTTCTGGCACTTTTTTTTATTTCAATTTCTTTCTTCCTTTTTTATTCACCTCTTGGCAATAATGCAGAGAAACTTTTAACGACACGGCATGTCGAACGTTTAACCATCAGCGTGCCATCGTTCTATATGCTATCGGAGCGAGTTTCTACCGAAACAAGAATCGTAAAACTTTTTTCTGGCCTATACCGTCTGCATTTTCTCTCTCTCTCTCTCTCCTATTCTCTCTGGCCATGTTCCTTCGCATCTTCTTCGCACATGGTCGCTTCATACATATGTACTAAAGTATTTTAACCCTCGCATGTACCAATAAACCAAATCAGACAGAGACTACCAGAGCAACGTCGAAGAGACCGCTAGAACCAACAATTTTGCCTCTCTCTCTCTCTCTCTTTCTTTCTGCTACAAGGATTTTTCTCTCGTACTGAAATACGCGTTCTCTCGGGTAATTTTTTTCCATGGATAAAAGACGCTCGCCTACGTATAACTCGTTACCGTCTCTATTACGGAGTTTCGAGCTGCAGGACACCCCGAAGTACGGTGAGGCTACTTGGAACGTCAGGAAATTGAACGTTTCAGTTTTACTGGCTGTGTTATACCGATCGGAAATCGCCGAGTTCGCGAGAATACGATATACATACGTGTGTACGTATATATGCTAACTCGTGAAAACTCGAAAGCACGTTCTTTTAGTACTTTCCTATTGCATGAAAAGTTTTCTCATAGCTTCAAGAAAATCGTCAAACTTGCGTATACGTACACGAGGACCTTTTACGCGGATCCAAAATAACGAGTCTGACAATAATCCTGCATAAGAGCTATTAGAATTTTGCAGAATATTTTCCAGCATACTTTTTTCATCCAAGAAACTATTTTTATACCCTTGTATTATGGATAGACTAGAAAAAAAAAATGTCCGCATACAATTCATTTGATAATATGGACCCATGTCAACGATCTCTTGGAATTTTTTCCAAAGCTCCTTCACGATGCATCATTAATCATGCTGCTTCGATCCAGAATACAGAGATTTTTTTTTTTTTTTTTTGCAATAATATCATCTCAAAGGGATTGATATCGTAGACCCTGATTTCTATATACGGTTTATATGTATAATGGATACTCACTTTTCTGCGGCCGCAGCAGAGCATGATTGTCGGGCTGCAGCTGCGGCGTGGAGTATACGAGAGTTGAGGCTCCTGCTGCTCCTCCTGGCAGATCTGATAGCTCAGTCGCCCGCCCCGTTCCCCCTGCTGCAGCTGCACCACCCGCACCTGCAGCTGCACCTGCTCCCGCTGTCCTTGACCGACACCAACTCGACCACCGTACTTGATGCGCACGTGTTTTCGCCACTGCATTAGTTCGGTACGTCATGCCCACTGACTGAAATCAACATATCAATCGGCTAGTCTATAAATAACCATCGATGATGATTCACTTCAATCCTTAAAATATAAAAGCTATTATTCCGTAATAATGGCTTTTCGTGTACTTTATATATTGCATCTGAAAAATATTGTCATTATGAGCCACGAATTTTCGTGCTTTTCGACCTTAAATCGATGTCCGAATCAAATTCCCAAATCTGGCAATGGTAAAGTATGATAAGTGATGTCAACCAGAATTTGCCTCTGTTTTTTTAACAAGCCCAAATAAATGAGACCTATCAACTTGTATGAAACAAATATCATTCAAATGTCTCTGTGAAACACGAAAATATTTGTCCATCCGGAATTATTTTGAACGGGAAAAATATAACCGAAAGCTTGAATATCGAGAGAGTATAATGAATCTCCATTACATAGTCAATGATTAGGACATCAATTTAGTTGAAAATAAATTCCTGAAAAAATGAAAAGCACACGTTCCGCATTACTCGTATTTCATCGTCGATACGAGATATATAAGGGGGTGAGTGGGGCAAAGTGGCCAGCGGGGCAAAGTGGCCACCTCGGCTGAAAATCGGCAAAAAAAAATTTTTTTTTCTGGAAAACGACTTTTATATTGTAACAGTTTCCCGACGTTCTTAAGACTGAAAAGTTCGAAAATCAGTGAAAATAGTTAATCAAAAAATATATATTATATTATATGCCAAGAATCTTTATTTCTCTTTAACATTTTTTTGACAATTCTGAAGACATTTTTGATCACTTATTCGATATTGCAGAAATCGCATGTGTATGTCAAAGAATTATCATCCTTGTCAGCTCCACCTCATGAATAATAGGACCAACCCAAGCAGCTAGTGCACCGAATCCAAGACTAAGTGGATTCTGAATATAATTCATTTCAGAAAATGCATGGTGCATCCTCTGATTTCTTTTTCGATTCTAGACGTTTTCCTTCAACGTTTTGCTTAGCCTTTTCCTTCTTTCCTGACTGCCTCTTTTCAACCAACCGCTCCCGATACCGTGTAATGCAGTTAAAACTTCAGTTTTTCCTCTTTGTCTGTTGGTTCAGCGTTTGATTCCCAACAGTCCGTTTGCTGTGATTGGTACGCGTTCATACAATTATTCTATATGCATATGTCAATGAACTGGTTCATGGATTAAAAGTGAGATTTATAAATTAAAGAAAATCAGCCAAAAAGTTCCGAGAAAAAAAAAATTTGTATTGCGAGTAAAAATTATTGATTTTTTTTTCCAAATGAACAATTTTGACTGATTTACCGAACTTTTTCGTCCGAGGAACGTCGATAAACTGTAAAAAGTCATTTTCCAGAAAAAAAAAAAAAAAATCGCCCGATTTTCAGCCGAGGTGGTCACTTTGCCCCACTCTTCCCTATATGTATATATTTATATATGTATATATATATACGCATCACTTCATCATGACGAGACTATAGTGAACAGGAACAAATAATCGATTTCCCATGCCTCGACCCACATATATATTTATACTGTTGGTTTATGCACTTCAACTCCGGTTTAAAACGCGAAAATAGTAGCTCTGGAAAATCGGAATTTTTACATATATCTAAATATATATATATACAGAATATCGTGTACGATCCTCGCGTCCTACATCGCCGTATCGGAGGTAGCATATATACATAAATATACATGTGCCCTGCCTCTTTCCACGTTTTCTCTCATTTATTTCACGCCCTTGTTTCATACGATCGAACTTTTCTTTCTGCCCCATACTTCTTCCCATGTCGGTAAAAAACTTGCACGCTGGACTCTCGACAAATCAATCGGAATCCTTTCTTTATATAGTCTTTAACAATAAAACCGTGAGTTTTTGTTTTCATCCCTTAAAAAACTTTTTTCATCCGTAAAAAACATACCAAGAACAAGTTCAAAATTGATCAATATAATACGGACGGAAAATCTTTAAGTATAAATCCTCTCTTTCTCGACGGATAAAATGAATTTTCATTTGGACATATTTTAAAAATAATCTCCTCACAATATATTTGTTTCGTATAAATCATTTCTCAAGAGAAACATGCACGTATGCATGTGTATTTCTGATTTATGTACGAGAATAATCTAAAGAGAAGATGCGTATATAGTCCTCTACAGGTCCTAAATACATCCTACTGAACGTTAGGACTTTGCAGGCCTATCGTAGGACCAAAATTTCGACTCGGGGTTCCCGCATCTTTTTGTTCCTTATTAAGAATCGTTTAAAGTCACGCGAATACGCGACAACGACGACGACGATGACGTCGGTGATGAGGACGACAATGAATACGACGAGGGTTGAAATGTGACGGTGGTTCTGGGGTGTGTTTCGCGGATACCGTGGTGCGCACCAGGGGGGCCCTCGGAGAGCCAGAGTAACCTTGACCCGACGACGAGAGAGAATGGCTATTCCGTACATCCGAAAATGTACGTGATACGTTTAGGGAACAAAAAGATAGCCATTTCAAATGCGTGTCAATGTTTTATCATTTATTTGAATTTTCTTTCTGAAAATAGACACTTTTTCAGTAAGAAAGTTAGATTTTTAGAGTGGGATATAGTTGCGCGCTCTCGCGTGAGCTGATAAAACCGTGAATTGAAAAAAAGCGGTAAATAAGTCCCTTTTAGGACTCAACGGAATATCGTTATTTCTTTCCAAGTTGAAATCGAAAACCTACGAAGGCCTATATAATTGGAAGAAATGGAAGTGCTTGCTACTTTTAGGACTTAATTATTGGTCATTATTTAGATCTAAAACAGGTTAACGATCTATTTTAGGCTTCAAATGGGCCTGTGCTGCGGCGCCTTACTTTACATGCGTCTTTCGCTTTTCAACAGACGCACGTAAGTTAATGTGGGGTAGATAAAGTTTTCTCCTCGCACAGCCGCATATGCTGAGAATCTTCGTTTAGCCGAAATACGATTTTTTCGGGGTGAGTGTGTAGCAGGGGGTGCCGTTCCGGTCTTTGATCGGTTTCAGCGAAAACACATTGGATTGCATCTTTTCTTACTCACTTTGACGCGGAGATGTCACAGATAAACACTTTCTTGGGGGTGGTCGGTTTTTTCCCACCCTCCTGGTTTCTTCTATCGCTATCGCTGATAGCGGAGCCACGTTGCATCCAGCTTTTTGTTTTACTACCCTTGACGCGGTAATGCTCATATAGGCGAATTTTATTTTGGCTTTTCCCCACAGGGCGGTTTTGCCCCAAATTCCCCTGCTATATTATTCATATGCATTGAATACTTCACATTTATATAGATATTTACTTTTATGCAAGGAAAAGTTGGCTCTTCGCTATAAGAGATTTATGTAGTTTGAAAAATCGTATATACGAGGGGCCATATATCGAGGATCCTGGCTGCTCGTCCTCGGTCATTGCAATTGTTGCCTCTCCCCTGTTCTTTTGTTGGTTTCTCAAAAAACTCTTGGGGTACACAGAGTACCGGCTCTCCTCGAGGATACGCGAATTGTTCCCAGGACGAAGGAACGCCATAAACCGCATACATACATAAATGCGATGCGATCCGGTAAACGAGAGAAAAGCGAGCGAAATAACGACATAACACGGTTGTGTTGTTACGAGGCGAACAATGCAACGGAGCACAGCGAAGACATGAAAAGGGGGTCGTTCCCGCATGCACTGCAGGAGAATTTTGTTGCACCTTTGAGATTTACGTTTATTATAACGAGACGTCTTATATCGTGTAAGACGCAAGTATAACTCGGTAAATCGCTCTTCACTGCCAATCAATTAACGATATGCAACAAGTACCGGGTGCAGTAATAAGCGAGAAAACTTTTGGCATGATATTTCGATATAGATACTGCGGGCAATTGCAACAGTGACTTTGGTAAATTTTTAAAGATAATTTTGGAGATTTTGAAACCCAACAGTTGAAGCTACGCGAATGAATTGTATACCCATCATTTTTCAGGTAAATGATGAATAAATCGTTTACTTTCAATTATAATTATTCGCCCATTATAATTAACATTTGTATCGAAATTTGACGCACAGCAAAAATTAGTCGGTAAAAAAACAAATATCCATGAAATTTATCATTCCTAAAGCATATTTATTATAAAAATATTTCATAATACCAAATACGCTCCATATTATACGCAAATACCATGCTCGAGAAAAATCTTTGATCAACGGCAATGAAAAATTCGTGATTTTGAACGTAATTTTCATATTATTTCAATAATTTCAACGAATACGCGGGTATTTATTACGATCCTCCGTTTCTTTTTCAGCATAAGCATATCCAGAATTCTGGTCTCTTTTTTTTTCATTTCATAGTTCAGCACGTGCTACAGTCAGGCCGACCAAATGTTTATTCTGTTCTTAATAATCGTATAATGCGAAACGAACGATAATGCGAGATTTAAAAAGGAATAAATAATTCTCATATCATCATGCACGTTGTATCCACTGTCTTTTCGATGCATACATATCGAGGGATCGAACTTTTTTTTTTAATTTTTATAAATATAAAATTGAAAGAGAGAGACTCACCTTCTAAAAATCATCTCTCGCCGTAAGGGCCGATTGGTCCCTGCACGATCGTCGTTTATCCTCGGTTTCCCTCATTCTGCGAGATCTCCTTGTCCCAAGCTTGTCTCCACCGATGACTTCCGGTCTCTGTAAAACGAGACCTTCCATGTTGCTCAAGACAATTCGAAATTTCATTTTTCGATTGTTTTTCTATTTTTTTTCATCGTTTCCTGTCGGATATGACGTGCGTCATACCCCATCAAATGAGAGTCATACAGCAAAGAGATCGAAGAAAACGTCAAAGTACAGACGTGGAAGAGGGAGTCGAAAAAAAAGGTGCGGAAGCAAATAAATCGAGGACGCGAGAGGGTACCCGGGAGCACGACGAGAATATATATGTATATATGTGTATGTATGTATATGTATGACCAAGCCTTGAGGCGCGTACCAAGATTTTGCCTGGGAGATAAGGGGCAGCGAGCGACGCGGCGTGTAACGAGGATACCGAATACACCGACGGCAAAGGGCTCGACGAAAGAGACGAGGACGACGACGAGAATCTTGCGCCCGATCGTTTCGAAAGAGCGTCGAATCGCGGTAGTGAGACTCGCGGCACTCACTCAGTCGCCGAGACCAGAGAGATAGATAGAGCGTATGGGAGTGCGAGAGAACCGTCGGAAGCAAAATCGATAAAATATAGGTACATCCTCCGTATATGAGTATACGATGGCCATATATATACGAATATGTACTAGCACAACTGCTGCACGCGGTATTTAAAAGTCAAGTGCCAAAAACGGTACTCGTGGTTCAGCCGAGGACTCTCGATCACTCTATCGAGCTTGAGAGAATTGATAAAAAAAAAAATTAATCCTAGAAGTAAAGACATATTTATCGCTACCTTGCAGTTATATTTACACACTGGGTCTTCTAAATACAACCGCTATCAGTGCTCGCACTTCTAGATAGAATTGACAATCCCCTCCCTAACGTAAGAAATACTTTCAACGAGACCCTTGTCAAGTTAAAGCGTGTGCCGAATCGATGATTTGCCGATCAGGAGGATTAAAATTTTGTTCGAATATGAGAGACCGAGGAACACTGAAACTTTTCGTTGAATCTGCGAGACTCTATATTGTGTATTCCTGG
>OY751317.1:41183864-41408864 GCA_963564615.1 Rhorus exstirpatorius | reverse complement strand
AATTCTTGTCAAAGAATAATCATTTCGGTTAAGTGAAAAGCTCAAGGGTCCCTCATCGTTTAATTAATGCCATCGAAGGATTTTTCACAAAGCTCAAGAAGTGCCATAGTTTTCATTGTAGATCAGTGAAACGAGAAAAATTCTCTTTTACCACTGAAGCTAGTACTGCATTCTGCATAAAATTTTATAAAATCGTCGGAAGTCAAGGAAGTACTCGATGTACCAGATTTACAAAGCGGCTTGATTTTTAAGCTGGCAGTTTGCGAGCAAACTGAACTTTAGTGCAGAACCGTAGAGGATATTCGCTGTATATCGGATAATACTGTCACTATTTTTTGAGAACTTATATAAACGTTAAACATGTGCTTTTTTAATATTGAGACCCGAGACGTTTGATACAGACTTGGAGAAATTGTATAAAGACACATAAATGTTTATAATACGTAAATTCACGAATTAATAGGGAGTTGTATTGAAAGTATTAGTACATATATATGTCATCCTTGCATATTATGTTGGTAACACGATTACAATAATTTTTTTCTAATATTCACAAAGATCAAGATAGCTCGTAGAAAACACGTATTTAATTAATTTAATGTCAGCGATGATTTATACTGCCATAGAAATTATCTGTTTTGTTTATACGTGAACTTGATGTTAAAGGAAAATAGTTTAAGAATATTTTTAAACTCTACTTCGACAAATATTACATATCCGTAGTATTGAAAGTAAACATTTTAAATACTTTTTCAATTGCAAAAAGGGCTGTTTTCGTCTCGCTTAATTAATTATACAATTCAATAGTTTCAACGTGCTATTTTACTGAGAAAACTCCAGCTCCCGCACTGAGAACAACGCATGGCTGAATAAGAGAATATCAATAACTTGTGCTTTGTGCAACGATTAATCCAGCGGTATGAATAACCAATTTTCCTCCAAGGATAATACAAAAGGCTAACATGACATTCAAAATATTTACATCAAGTATAAGTCACTATATAGTATTCTCTTATTTAACGATATAATTTAAATCCTGAATTAGCGCTGTTCGAGCATTCATCGAGCAAAACCTCGCTGTTGTATCATCCTATAGAATGACGTTTCATTCCCATGGCCAGGGAAAATTCCTATCGAAAATCCACTCAAGCGAGTATCTTGGAAAACGGGCAATTCGTTTCGAATGAGAGAAGTTGGAGAGGAGAACTCACGACGTATGGGCAAAAGCAGCTGCATATATAGTATAAATAACACACGCTGGATACTGGCTCACCGACGTAGCAAAGACGATTTTCAATTGCTCGAATGTCAATCCTCCCTCACCGGATATAATATATAAGAAGGCGAACGGCCCACTTGCGGTTGAACTATTGGACATTTTCTTTCTCGTCTACATCTGTCTCAAATCCTATCGCCACTATCTACGTTTCCGATCGATCTAATATACATACCATGCTACAGTATTTAGCTATATTTATATGCATAAATAAATTATTACACGTATATACTAATCATTTCTGGTTTGGCATACACCGTATGTCGGGCTATCGCAATCTCATAATGTGAATTCATCAATTTATCGTGTACCTTGTAAAATTACAAATGAAATTTCGAATTGAAACGAATGGATCCAACTGGAATGACAGACGATAAATTGATTCCCGATAGTCTGTGATGGCAAGAAGGGGTTTCTGCATATATCCACAGATGATTGGGGGCAAGCTTTATATATAGGCCATGAGCCGGCGACCAAGTAGATCGATGATTCGCGCGGATAAAAAAAATAATTGCCGCAAGAATAAATCATTCGATATAATACGAAAGATTATTGTGAAATATAGCGCGGGGTGAAAAATAATAGCGCGGCTGGTATCGAAATGAATGCCCCGGATTGATAATAATTAGGCCGTAATAATTAAGCCCCGGATCTGTCAGGCTGCAAAACTGAAAAAAAAGGAGTCCCCTTTCCGCGTCTATGTGGCTGATGCTGAGAGAACTCGCGACGCACGCGCCACGATATTATTGGGTGCCGTTTGAATGAATCCGGGACGGCATTCACACCTTTTTTTAATTTTATTTTCTCATTTTTTTTTACCGTGTCAGAGGCCACCGGGTCGCACCAGCCAGAGTGCACCAGCGCAGTGGCTATAATATTTTCCGAGGCATGAGCGCCGACCCTTTGCGCCAACCCGCGACGAAGCAAAGAATAATATGCCCGTATATACGCGTATGTATGCTATGATACAGGATGCTTCAAGAAAGATGCTTAGATTTCACGATGGATGATTCCGGATAAGCGTCTGAGCAAAAAGCAAATAGTCCTTGTTATTTCAATTCGGAATAGTTTGTCAGATAAGAAGCACTAGTAGAGGTGTGCAGGATGGTCCCGCGTATAGAGCTATTCAAGATTGAGTGATCGTGAATGCTTTTGATCGAAATGAAGGGTTGAAGACACCGTCAAAGACGCTAATCGAAGTTACCATCCTAAATATCCTTTGTCCGTCGTTACATACTCATTCATATACAACGTAAAATATACCACGGAACATTTTATGAGTAGCGGAAACCGGTGCTGTGATTCTTCCTGTACGATTCGAGTCATATCCTGTATACCCATCAGGGTCTTTACGCTGAATATAAAAGCTCCGCAACGCTTTTCCGTGCTGTGCTTTCTTTTTCATTGTACCTCTCGCAGAGCCGAGTTTCGAATCCTTTTTCCATACGAAAAATATTTATAGATTCAGGTTGACCCATTTTTTTTTGTGCGCAAAAGCGAGATTCCATTGAATTAAATTCGCAATGAGTGGCAGGTATATGTATCTCCATTTCAAATGGGAAAAAAAAAACAGAGAAATCGACGAAATTTTATCTACGATATAATTCATTCGTTTGTTTCATTTATATAAAGTCTCCTTCGTTTATACGAAAATACATTTTCTACGTGCGCAAAGCGTATGGGCTTATGGAAAATTTATGCGATCGATAAGTATATAGTATCGTTTGAAATTTCGCGGTTTTTACATTTTCTGGTGCAATTTCTTCGTAAAGAACGTTGGGTCATAAAAAATCTCGCGATATGGCGAGGTGCGGGGGATTTTTCGATGTATAATACCGGCACCAATGCCGGCACGTACTACGAAAATACTACTACTCGCATCGTGCGAAGCGTTGCGGGTCAGAGGGTACACGCTACCGTTACTCTCAAGTGTGTGCCCCCTTCCGCCGGCGTGGGTAACCAAACGGGGTTCTCACGGACTCCGTGCGGGTCACGCAGGGGCGCAAGTCTGTTTCTTCTGCTTATCTCTATCTCTATTTTTATTTTTAACTCTTCCCCTTTACCCTTTCTTCCCCATATCCATACACACCCCCATCGGACCAAACCACCCCCTCTCGCTTATCCGTTCGTTCATTCATTCACTCATCTAGCGCTCTTGCTCTTTCCCTACGTGTTGTATATACGTATCTCTCTCCCTCTCTCTCTCTCTCTCTCTCTCTCTCTCTCTCTCTCTCTCTCTCTCTCTCTCTCTCTCTCTCTCTCTCTCTCTCTCTCTCTCTCTATCTCTCTGTTTCTCTCTTTCCCCGCAACTTTTGCCCGCGCATGCCGAAGCTACGCTCCGGACCACACCATGTACGATAGTTTCGCGGATTTACACACCAATCCGTCTCTTCTTTCCCGTCGCGTCGGTTGAACGATAAAATTCGCAACGAATTGAAATTTAACCCTCGTCAAATGTACCGGATCATCCTCCCTCTCCTAACCATGCACTTAATGAAGTTCCATGAACGGCAAACCTCAATAAGTTCCACGGGCTTCGATTTAACGAAAGTTTAACGTTTGTATTACAAATCAGTATTCTCGAACACAAATTTTCATTGAAATTACAGAACTCTTGGGATTCTTTTTTTTTTCGTCGTAAATATGGAATTATTTATTTTAAAATAATGATAATTTACACAGACGCTAAATATCGGCAAAGATAGGCGAAATAAATTGATAATATTACCCGTTAAAAGACATCTTCGATACACAACAGTCACTCACATATCTGCTTATCAAAATTTTTATGATGAAAATCATAATAATAAAATCATTATGACAAAACCATATATGCACGGAGTAAAAAAAAAGTGTCTTCTGAAAAAATTCTGCGCAAGGTGATCATTAATCACGCGTGAAACATCGTTACCATTTAATATAACAGATTACTAAATCTATACCAATCTGATGGTCCCTGATATAGGAATTTTTATTTTCGTCGAAATTGCCTTGAATCCCGGGACGAAAAATTAAAGAGGTTTTTCTTATTGTACTACAGCAGTCTTTGCACTGCGACTGTTATATAAAATAACGTGATAAGGTAATCGTGAAAGAAATTGCTAAGCAGATCTGGCAAAGTTTTGCACCCATCGCAAAGTTATTCTTTAATGCAAATTTAATCAGTCGTTTTGTCCAGAAATTTTCACTGGTACAACATTCGTTCACCGTGTAAAATCGACATTACTGTACCATCACTGAAAAAAAAGTTTCCCAATTCGAGCCATAATTATTATTGCTTCAGCCATATTATATGGGAAAATACGCTACTGCCATACCATCTAGGTAATAAAGCCATACAAATATGACTGACACAATATCGTTGGCGTAAGCATACCACTATGTCATGACAGACATATACCCAATAGCTCCGCGAATCTGACAAGTATCTCTATTTCAGCAATACCATAGTATGGTTGAGTTCACCATCACGAGTTATGCGTATGCCAACCATACTAGTATAGCTGTCTTATAAACGCTAGCATACGAGGTAGACGAACACCAGCCATACTAGTATAGCCGAAGCAAGCATATACAATGTTGTTTCGTGGATAGCAGTTTTGTCAGTGTAGGCAGAATTATTTGTATACCAACAATACTAGTAGAGCTGTTTTATAAACGCTAGCATACGAGGTAGACGTACCAGCCATACTACCAAAAGAATATGGCTGAATTATAAATTCATTTTATATAGATAAATTACAGGATATTGTACCTACCTATACTCGTATAGGTAGGTATATATAGTAGGGGATATTCGGGTCACAGTAAAAATTCAGCCAATATGTTTCATAATCATGAATATTTATTTTAATCATCTGTTATCGATAATGATATTCATACATAAATATTTTGCAAAAGAGACTTGATTTTTAGAGCTAATGAAACACACCTGGAAGTTTGAGAGAATCCATGGCCCGGAGACATATGATACTCTCCTTGCAGGAAAATGACAGTTGACCTAACCTACAAAAATTCGCTTGTTATACGATTGGCGTTTATATAACAGGAAAAATAGTCCTTTTTTACATATTCCGTAGATAAGTGAGAACAGACTTACCTTCAAATGTTGGTATAAGCTCATCAAGATTCCGTTCCTTCAGTTTCTTCTTCACAAACTCGTTCATTATCAAATTTTGCGTAGCGAGGTCTCGTTTTCGCGCGAGGCAGAGGCATAGACACCACGCGTTAACAGATTACTGTAGGTGTTCCAAAAACGTAGTATAGTTGCGCGAGCCATATTAGTATAGCTATGTGTCACAACGTTATTCTCGCAGCCATACTATATGGTTGAAATAGCTAGGCATGTAAAAATCAGCTACTACAGCTGTTTGAACAATACAGTGTAGTTTCGCGAGCTATGTTAGTATGGCTGATTTACAAAAACGATAAATTTCCAGCTATTTATAATGACTAAGCTAGCCAGACGATTGAGTGTCGTCCACAAAGGCGCAGTATAGGCGCCGTAGACAAAACTGCTTTGCCTTCACCAGCGATATTATTGTTGAATTAGAAATACTTCACTAGTCATATTTGTATGAACTTTACGGCAATCGGGATTTTCTAAAAGGGCTACTGCATTTTCTGTGTGGGCAATATTTTTTCACCAGTATACCTATAACTGGCCAACAATAACAGTATTATTGTAAATCCCGAACCATTTTGTTCAGTGCAAGTGTCCCGAATCATTCATTCAATGACTCTCTCATCTTCCTTTCTAATTTCATATCCGACGATTGAATTTATTAATCAACTTCATTGATACAATTTGCTTTAATATTAAAATTTCTTTCCCATGAGTTTAGCGGTTTTATGCGTTATACCGGGAAACATTTCGGTGCCATCTTCATTTTTGAAATCAGCGTATTTACGCTCGACGAGTAACTCGAAGCCAGCCTTTGCAGCGCTTTTTTGCGCAGCTGCAGCTGTGAATACCGTTGTGGTTGCGTGTATATCATATGCCACGGACATATCGTCACTGAAACATCAAAAAAGCGCAGCTTGAGCACAACGATTACTCGCAGCAGTTTACGAGAAAAGTTTATAATGCGCGGAGGGAATTGACGATATAATTCGTCCAAATTGGCGAAAATTTCGTGTCGAAAAAGACTCACCGGACACGAAGGAGTTGAAATCCAAGATCCTGACCACGGTACTCGGGATCAACGCACAAGCCAAAAGCCGTTATTGATTTGTCAACGTTGTAAACCTCTCGAGTATTTATTGTCGTTTCAAGCTCGTGCATGAATCGTAACACCTTCTTACATGCTCCAGAGCGAAACTTCGTGAGAACGAGATTTTACAAATGTATACCATTTAAAAATTTACCACAAAACATTTTCATGAAAATTCATTCACGTGAAATAACATGAAAAATTATATGTTATGCTTAAAAGATTTTGGCGCTTAAAATAGATGTTGCATAATATTTTCCATGTATGTTATACATTTCACATATACTTTGGGTACTAGAAAAAATATATAATTTCAAATCCTGTCAAAAAGGCATCACTACCGTATCGTCCTTCGAGCTTCGATCAAAAGAAATCCGTTATCGTAATTAGTCCTGAATTCCCTAAGGATTATAGGCTCCTCGCATTCTTAGGTTAAAAAAAACTTTAGATATTCCAAGGAGCCAATCCGAAGGTCAAAATTTGGAAAATTTTCGTTGCAACTTTTCAAAAATTTCATGGACCTATCTCTTGAGAAGTTTACCGCTCATTGCGATGATTTAAAAAAAAGTTCCATGTAAAAAAACTAACACAAAAACAACGCTTTTCATGCTTGGATTACAAGAACTCCATTATCATAATCAGCAATAATTTTCCTATTCCCAAGAAATTCGTTACCATCAGCAACTTTTTTATTGCCTTTTTGTTATCTTACATTTGCAAAATGATAATTCTTTAATTGATCGAATCGTCAAAAAATATTTACAGAGTAGAGGTCACGAGATAAAAGTTTTGAAAAATCTATATTTTTTTCATCTGCGAGTGAAGAAGGTCAAACTCCCATTCGGTCTGATTAGAACTCGGCAAATTTTTTTTTTTTTCCTTTTCTTTTTCAATATTTTACATTGGAATCGAGTAAGATTATTTGCGTATAGAAGAAAATATGAAAACGAGTTTTTTTGTTTACCAACGGAGCTCGTGGATTATTCGCTTTTGAAATATATTTAAATAAACTGTGCCAATCACCTCGATTCCCGTCTGCAAGGTTTTGTTCGTGATCTCGCAGGCTACCAAGGACATATTGACACCGGCCAACACGGGTCTTGGATTATTCTCGTCAACGAGAAAAGCTCCCACAGCGAGACCTTTCCCAAGGACAAGGCTCCACAGCTTGCGAAAATCTTCAACTGCTATCGGATCATCGATGACTTCTGAAATTCGATCGAAATATCATAAAATACATTGTGAAAACCTAAAAGTCTACTGTCACATTTTTCTGATCTCATACTACACTGCACGCGATGTTGATGAAAACTTACTCAAATAATGACATAAAGGCTCGTCCCTGGTGAATATCGAGCACATTAGATCCAAGGCATCGTCCAGTCGATTTTCGGGTATTTCTTGAATAGAAAAACGCATAGTCTTTCCATCAGCACTCTTCTTTCGACCGTCCACCAATCGCCAGACTCTCAATGGACCGGGCTTTCTTTGCCAGCCCAACATATCATCACGGTATTTTATCACTTTCGTCATTTTACGTTGTATAAATGTAGAGTCAGAGATCAGAACTGCAATCGCTTGTGTAAATCGCTTCTGCAATTGCTGCAATGAAACTAGTAATCCGATCAGAACTGCAATCGCTCGTGCACTTAACTGTACCGATGCGCCTCTGAGATCTCTCTTTTATGTTTATCGTGAATAAGTGCCATAGAGAAAGAATTACCGGGGGGGCTTCGGATAGAACGAGTGAGATACACTGAAAACGTTTTGCACTTTGTGTTAAAAGAAAACGGCAATTTTATATTTCTTATCAAGTCAATTGCGATAAGGAATAATAAGAAAATGGGTTTAACAGGAATTAAAATCGACCTTCGTTGGTCAACTTCACAGCCACGATGCTATATCCTTAGTAAAAAAAAAAAAAAGGCTGATCCAAGTTCGTCTGTTTCCTGATTATGGTCTGCTGGTTAATAAAAGTTTCACTAATTTCGATCTAACAAAAACTGCATACACAACGAATAAAAAAAGATCCGTAGCACGCGTGTGAGCCTTCTTTTTTTCGTATTTTCGCTCTAATTTAGTTTTTCATAATTATTGAATAACCTCATAAAGTTCATAAATAAAATCATAATTTAGCCCAGATAACAAAATTCATAATTTATTGGTAATAATTATACATAGAAAATTATAACATTGGTAATTTTCCTTATGACATTATTATATAAGAATCTTGTAATTCTGCAACATCTTTTCCATAATAAAGCAGTCCTTTCTGTTACCATCGATAGTTCGAATAAAACACTGATTTATCCGAACTTTGTGATAGAGGGAAAAGTACGTTCGCTTATTACTGATTTTTTAACATTTTCTATTTGTAATAAAATGGTTGTAGTATTTTCTCTTTTTTTTTCGTGATTTCTTACCGCAGAAAAGTAGTAACGTTTATCAGTCATTTATCAGTAACTTTTCGCCCGAGAAAAGTAGTAACTCTTATTAATCATTTATTAGTAACTTTTTTCCCGAAAAAAATAGTAACTCTTATTAGTAATTTATTAGTAACTTTTTACGCCAGAAAAATCGTAATTTTCAGTATTCTAGATTAAAATAAAATGCTCATATTTGTGGTTCTATTTTTTGAATAATTTCTTGTATAAGATAAAAACAATGCGCGCGTTCGTGGGCGTGCATGTGGGTTTGGATGTGTGGGTGATTTTTCTAAAGTATATTTTGTAATCTTTTCTATTTTTCAAAATTTTTTTTTCGAAAAAAGTTTGAAAAACGGTCGAAGTAAAAGTCCAGACAGTATGAATTTGGTTCAAAAATTTTTATTTCGGACCCAGAATTTTTGAGAATTTTTTCAAATTTTTCGATCACGGCCATTGAGGTGTTAAAGTTTTTTAAATTTTTTATTCATGACATGCTTAAATTTTTTATTAAAATTCTGGAAAAAATTTTCATTGCTATTTGGAGATAGAAGAATAGTAAAAAATAAACCCATCAGGTCGATTTGGTGGAATGCCCCATAAATAGCAGAGTGTACTTGGCGCAAGCCACTGCCGTGCCACTAAGGTCTTTTTTCAATCCTGTTTCCACTTTTCTATTTTTCGGCTTTTAAAACTTCTGGATTTACCAGCCTTTGTGATTGCAGAACGTAATTTTTTATTTCTATTCATTTTTATAAAAACACGTCGTCATGTGAGCAGCACCACGTACGAGCTTCAACTGATCACCAGCTCAGGCTCAGAATTTGCGCTTTGATTCATATTCCGCATAAAAATACGTTTTTTATAGGATTTAAAATTATATAACAAAGAATGTACAAATTTTAGCAGCTTGTTACCATTTTTCCTTACGAATATAATCGAAATTGAATTTTTATACTTTATTATCCGTTAAAATTAGCTATTTTTTATATACTTTTCTATCGGGGTATGTGCAATACCCATTTATGACACATTTATCCGAACTGTCTGTTCGTATCTTTTTTATAGTGTAGAGTTTGGAATAAATGGATAATTTTTTTTTATTTTGTGTGTTCCAACGTATACCCTTCCGGGTTTTTCCGTATTAACCCTTCCCATTTGATTTCTCCTACCACTCCCTGTCCGCACTTTGCTAAGCTAACCTAACTTCCGTAGCATCCGCAGCTGCTTTTTAGCTACACTGTATCGCATTCGCCGTGGACATGGGGAAACTGCGGAAAACCCATGCCGAAACAGACGGCCTTACTTTTACTGAGTTTCCGATATGTTACCATATCCGAATCTTAGTAAAACTGCCTCCCGCTTGGTAGTCGGCGCGCCAAGCCAGTGCACGGCTAAGCGGTCACCCATCCAAGTAGTGGCCTTGGCCAATACTGCTTAACATGGGAGATCGCCAGAGCCGCGCATCGATCGCGCGTCCACTACTGTCGGTGAATAAATGGATAATTTTCGATACATAATTATTGTACATGGTTAAAGATGCAATATTTTTATATTATAAAATCTGATATTTTCTATAACGAAAATTTTGAAATAATTATACCCTGCATCTTACGATTTTTTCTCATATCCGTGTATTATACATTGTAAGTTATACAATATTTTTGACCTATCACAGAAGATTTTATTTCCAACTAAACTTGTGAATCTTTTATGAACCTTCGTGCATCTATTTGAGTTATAACGATTTATTTATCATTATTACGAAATTAAGATTATATATATCACGAGGCTCTCAATATATATAAAAAGGATACACTTTGATGCATGAATTTATTTTAGGTGAGAAATTATAAAATAATTTTACATTTTAAAAGAGTTATATTTTATGCACCAAAAACTTCAAAATAAGTGTGTAATTTTCTCTTGTATAATTTCGTGATATGGAAATTGTTATCTGGGTAGGTACTTACAAATTTCTGTTCTTCGAATACCATAGGAACAGGACTGAGTGATTTCCAGACAGGCTACTATATCGCTTTCTTGTATATGCAGCATTATTTTCGATCGCGAATATGTCCCGAGGCCACGGGACGACAAATTTTCCAGGTCTTTGGCGATAAAGGCCAGGCCTTGCGACGATGCCTGCTATTTACTTACCATTAGTGGGCATGAAAATGAGGGCTATCTTCGCAAAACTGGCCTACCAACATTTACCGCTGAAAACCTACATTTTTTTGCTTATCTTCGTTTCAATAATGTTCGAAATGAAGTATCTTCATATATCGTATTTTTCGGCTCGGGTATAGGTCTTCATATAATCATACTATCGAGATAAGGCTAGCTGAATACGGTGACCAGCTAGACCGGAGCCAACAATTTCCTCCTATTGTGCGTCGGTCTCTGCACATTGGCTGTTATAAAATAAGCGTAATCAGTAGTTGTAGACGTAACTGCTAAGCGGTTATTCATTCACATCGCATTGCATCAAAAACTCCTCGTTCGTTTTTCTGTAAAATCTACATGACCTTGTCCAAATGCACCAAATCATTCTTCGAGCTTCATTCTCCTCCTTTCCTATCCCACGAACAAGTTTATTAATCAATTCCAATAAATACATTCGATTTAATTGCAAAATCTCTTTCCCATGAGTTTGACCGATTTTTGCGGTATACCGGGAAACATTTCGGTGCCATCTTCATTTTTGAAATCAGCGTATTTACGCTCGACGAGTAACTCGAAGCCAGCCTGAGCAGCATTTTTTTGCGCGATCGGAGCTGTGAATACCGTTGTGGTTGCGTGTATGTCATACGCCACGGACATTTCATTACTGAAATGTCAAAAGGGGGGGGGCGAGAATATAACGCACTGATTTCTCACACTTTGCGATAAATTTGGAATATATGGAAAGAGTTATCATTCCACTCGACGATGTTACACGAGCTATTATGAAAGATATAATTCGTCAGAATTCCATCGAGATCTCCGTCACACGACTCACCGAGCATTGAGAAGTTCAACTCCGAGACCCTGACCACGGTACTGAGGATCGACGCACAAGCCAAAGGCCGTTATCCACTTGTCGACTTTGTAAAAAACTTGAGCATTCTTTTCCGTCTCTAATTCGTGCATAAGCCGTAATATCTTCTTCGTTATTTCATCGCGAAACTGCAAGAAAACGAGAACGAGGTATACATGAAATCTATGAGGCCCATTTACAACTGTCCCAGTTCGACTTTGTCAGAAAAAGGACTCACTGGAAGAGCTCTATCAAACTGTAATTTAGCCAAATATAACACTTAAACAAACCAAGGGAATAGCAAGCGTGGGATTGCTTTCAGGCACAAACGCTAGTGGACATATTATATCTATCATAAAACCTGAAATTAAGGTTGTCGGCCGGTGCTTGTGCCTGATAGACTCTTTCACGCAATAGAGACTTGCTTATTTGATAGGCCTCTGTTGATGGGGAATTTCTAAAAGAGTTGTTTATCGGTACAGCCATAACATGTATAGAGTCACAAATGTGACATCTGTCAGACATTATTGTTGTGCTATCGCATTGTGTAATTCGATATCTTTGGGTAGTTTATCTTTTAAAGAATGTCTGATTAAACGGTATGAACGTTGATATACCACTATATTTATGTTTCAACTACTCGTGCCAACAGCGATATAATTTATCGCTTCTCTCTTTATCACCTTCTGATGGAGAGCTACCATTTAATCTTTGTTCTTTCGATTAATTAGATGTTTTTTCATCATTTTTTGTTTGTAAAATAACAAAACAATTTTTTGTATCATAGTTTTTTTTTAAATTTTTACTCTCTCTCTCTTATCGGCATTTGAGTTTATTGTCAAGTTCATTTCTACGATTTTCGTTATAGTAGTTGGCGATTTGCTTTTTTCCTAAGGAGAATAGTCCCAGATTACAGATACAGCCCGAGAATTCATTAATGAACTGTAGTTTTAATGATACCATGAAAAAGGCTTTGCAATTTTCATTGTACGATTTGCTGATGCAGATATACTCGATTGATAAGCTCACAGAGTCATCGTGATATTCGCGACAGCGATAGAGCCGTGAAACCGTCCTTAATTTTTTCCGAAATGGTTAATAATTTTGGTCGAGTAGAAGAATATGTGACTTTGTTTTTAGCACGATATGTCAATTATCTCCGACAAAATATGTAAAAAGGTTTTTTTTTCCGACGGGGCCGTGGATCGTTTCATTTTCGAAAAATGCCGTAGTAAACTATGATGGATCACCTCGATTCTCGTCTGTAAAGTTTTTTCCGTAACCTCGCAGGTTACCAAGGTCATATTGATACCGGCCAACACGGGTTTTGGATTATCTTCGTCAACGAGAAAAGCTCCCACGACGAGACCTTTCTGAAGAGCAAGGCTCCATAGCTTACGAAAATCTTCGATCGCCACTGGATTATCGATAACGTCTGAAATTCCGTCGGAATGTTGTAAAATATATCGTATATCAAATCTATAAGAGTCTTCTGGTACAGTTTTGATCGCACATTACACAATCTTGATCGAAACTCACTAGAATAATGGCATAGCGGCTCGTCTCTCACGAATATCGTACACATCAGGTCCATAGCATCGTCGAATCGATTTTCCGGTATTTCCTGAATAGAAAAACGCAACGTCTTTTCATCGGTAGTTTTCTTTCGACCGTCCACCACGCGCCATACTCTCAATGGACCGGGTTTTCTCTGCCAGCCTAACATATCTGCACTGTATCTTATCACTTTCGTCATTTTATTTATAGAACGCGAAACGTAAAGTTGGAGACAGTCCGATCAGACCTACAATTGTTCGTGCAGAGTAAATTACTGCCGCGTCTTTGAGATCACTCTCGGTATTTTTCACGTTTAAAGTGACGCGAGAAACATATATATATAAGTGCGTGAGAGGAGCAGCATAAACGAGAGACGCTTATGGCGGAACGAGTGAGATACACGGAAAATGTGTTTTACACAACTTTAAAAGAACCAACAAAATGTAGCACAATTTTGCTGTCCTCCCACCACGTGTGCAATGAATTTTTACGTTTTTTTTTTCACGAATTTCTATAAGAAAGACAAGAAAACGGATTTAACGCGGACTTTATTTGACGGTCGGATCGACAGACTTCCCAGGCACGCTGATGCTGCTCTGTCCGCGCATCTCGTATTCGCGCTGTCGTTAAATAGAAACCAAGTAGATAATTTTAAAACCTCGTGGTGGGGGAACAAACTTCCGTGGAATCCACTCTAATGTACTCCAGAGCTCCGATGTTATACTCATCGTATCTCTTGTGAATAAAAAAAAAAAAATTTTTAATCAGCCTGGTACTGGAAATTTGAAGTGGGGGATAACGCAATCAATGAATTAATATAATTTGTTGCAATTGCGATGCAACAAATTGTTGCGAGTGGTAAGTTATAACCTTACTCTAGCGAGTCGATGTAACTTTAGAAAATCTGACTGAAAGAGAACCCAAAAGAGAAGCAGAATAATCGCGAAAAATAGTCCATCGATGGTCAATTTTTGGATGCATGTAACAACAATGACTCGGAAGCAATCCAAATGCAACCACTGCGAACGATCATTCTTAAATGGTTGTTTTTTGGTTTCATTCGAAGAATCAGATAATTTCAGATAATGCATGACATTTGCGACTCATTAACATGCATATTCAATACTGGTTCAAAGATTTGATCAATTTGGGGCTGTTCAGTGCTGTACACAAAAGAACTTGCATATATGCTTTAGGGACGTAACGATGGTTCTCTCGGATCAGGCATTCGTTATGTGGTTTTATATGCCACATTCCTCGAAATAAGTGTATTTGGATATTGTCAGGCTCCCTCTAACGAATACATTTGCACTGAAGAAATTTTGATACATATGGGTAGGTTTGGCAGAAGAATCAATCCAGTTTCTACCACTCGAGCGTTGGGCCCTGGAGTTGATTTACGGTTGGTGCGACTGAAACTGATCCAATTCGACCATTCGATGCACGAGTAGCTAAAACTTGGTCGACTTTCGTCAAATCAACTTTTAGATTGGATTTTTGCATGAACGTTCGTTTTGGCTCTGGACGTTTATAGTTGACAAAATCTTCCAGTAGAGGACTGCGAGTCGACAGAACAAACACACTGTTATTGGAATCAATATTTGACTTTCATTTTCAACTTATATCATACATTACACTCGCATTCACGCTGGCAATATACGTCAGAGATACGATTGTCGCTGGTTATCAGTAACGTTGACACAATTTTCCTGAGATTGTACCAAGTCGCTAAGGTGTCTTCCAATTAAAAAAAAAAAGGTTGAATTTCTCGAACTGATTAGCCAAATTTACAACTGCTTGACAACTGCTTACTTGTCAAGGGCTTCTTTAGCACTTGACCCGGATATACTTCCGGGTTATTTAAAATAGCTCGCCTCCTCTTTCGAGTCGATTAAGCCCGAAAATGCACGCAGAGTCACTTCTCACCTATGCTTCAAGTATGTTTATTAGAATAAGAAACCTAAAAAAATTCCAAATTTTCGAATAATTTTTTTTTTTTTGCTTAGAAATTATTTGTCTTGCGAAAAACGCTTTCCCATGAGCCAACAAACTTTCGACGTTATCCCCGGAAAAAGTTCGCCGCCATCGTCGTTTTTTATGCTGGCGAAATCTCGCTCGATGAGAATCTCCATGCCAGCACGAGCCGCGGCCTTTTGGGCAAAAGGACCGGAAAATACGGTGGATGTTGCGCGAAGATCGTACGCCTTGGCTATTTCGTCTCTAAAATAAATTTGGAGTAAATAACAATTGCATATGTGCAACGTGAGAAAAAAAAAATGAAAATTTCGTTGAACATCGAAGATAGTCACCGAGCCTGAAGCAAATGAAACCCGATCCCCATATTTCGATATTCACGAGCCACGCACAGACCAAACGCCGTTATGTACTTGTCGACGTTATAAAATTTACGGATATTAATTTCCTCCTCGAGATCCGCCACAAATCTAATGATTTTCCGAATGGGCTCCGACGTCAGCTGGAATAATTCATGAATAATGGCCCGTACGATTTATCGAAGATATGTTTATACAAAAACGTTGTTCCGAAACAGACGCGACACATTTTGGATCACGCATTTTCGAGGTTTTGTGAAAAAAAATGTTTTTTTTTCTTCCTCTTGGCGTGTGATAATAGTTTTTTCGACAATTTTTTTTCTTACCACGATTTCTCTCTCGATACCTCGTTCGGTAGCCGCACACTTCACCAGAGTCATGTTCGTACCGACCAAAATGGGTTTCGGATTATTCTCGTCCACGAGAAAAGCCCCAACGACGATACCCTGCTGAAGCGCGAAGCTCCACATTTTACGAAAATCCCCAATCGCCGCTGGATCATTACCGACACCTATAATATACGAGATCCGATGCATCGTTCATCCTTCGATTAAATGTTCTTTCAATTCAAATTCGACTAGTTCTTCAAACAAAATTTTTCAGAGCTTTGTCGTTTGTTTTTCACATGAAGAGATCCGATTATACCTTGATTTTCAAATAAGATTTTTTTTCAATATCAAATTGGCATGCGCAACTATATTCGGATTTCTACTAACCAAAATTTGATATTAATTTATCTTTTTTTCCAATCGAATCTCAGACTTGTAAATTTTCATACAGAATCGTTGAATTTCACAGGACATACGGTTATTGCCAATGGTATCAAAATCACTAAAAATATTTTGTATCATGCAGCCAAGTATAAACGAATATTTAATTCGAATAGCTTGTTATTTAGGGGTTCAATTACTTACCTGCATTCACACAGGTGGGTTCGTCCCGCGGTAAAACCTCGGACATGTGTTCCAAAACATCTTCGTAACGATTTTCCGGAATCTCTTGAATTGAAAAACGAAGAGTCTTTCCATCCGGGGTCTTTCTCGAAGCCTCGACCACTCGCCATATTCTTGTAGGGCCGGGTTTTCTCTGCCAGCCCAGAGCCTCGGTACTGTACTTCGTAACTGTTGTCATTTTATTTATTATATCCGCAATTTCTTTTCGATTGGTTAAAACGAAAGCAAAGGGCCACCCGAAACACTTATTATGATATTTTTTTAAATCCAAATACCCTCAACGATGACATAATTTGACCTGACTTTTCGGAACGATAAGATATAAAGCCGTTGCGGCAAATACAGTCGAAAGTTAGAGCTGACAACGACTCTCTGCCTGCAGCTCTTGGCTACGACTGAAACAAGTAGTGGGGAAATGCGTCGGAGAAGACCTTGCGGTATAATTTGCGCTTTTTGCATACATATAACATATTACATTCAACTGTACAATTTCCATTGATCGTCATCATGGACGTAATGTCAGTATCTTTAAAGCTTCAATGGTTATAAATCAGACTGTTTATTCGTTTGCTCGAAATTTATTCACTCAAATTTCTTCGCCTCAAACACACATCCCTGCTAACACAGAACGTTATAAAAACGTTGTTAAGACGTTCACAAAAACACGCATGTTGTGGGTACATGTCTCGACACGTGTTTTTCACAAAAACACGAATGTTTACAGAAGCTGACAGAAATGTGTTAAACACGCTGTAAACTTTTTTGGGAAAAAAAATTCCGGCCATAATAACGTTTCAAAGACGTTTTCAAGACATTTGCGGCAAAATAACGTTTAAAAGACGTTTTTTTTTAAATCAACAGGTCTTCACTTCGTGTATCCTTCTTGATGATGAAAAAATTTACTCTCATAAATTTATGAACGAAAAAAATTATTTTCCATGGGTTTGAACGATTTTTTTGATATACCAGGAAACATTTCGGTGCCATCGTACCATCTTAATTTCTGATATTAATGACGCGACGTATTTATCAAAATTCACGCGAATTATATAGTACAATTTGCAAAGAATTAAAAGTGGCTAATTTAACATGGAATTCGCGATAGCATCCGTCACAAGGCTCACCGAGACCCGAGAAGCTGAGCTCCAAGATTCTGATTACGGTACTGTGAATTACCACACGGGGAGCGGCGGCCGTTATGTATTTGTCAACGTTGTACATTTCTCGAGTATCCTTTTCGGTCTCTAGGTCGTCGATGATTCGTAACATTTTGTTTAGAATTTCCGATCTCATCAATATAAATCAAATGATAATCATGGTGTGCGCAGAATGTGCAAATGACGCGAATATTATAGCATGTCAATATATCAATAGCATTCTGTTATTCAGCTAGATTGTAACTTTCGGTTAGTTATAAACAAAGTGATTACGTACAACTTGAAATAATGTTTTAGGGTTATATTTGTTTTTCCAATCGCACGAGCAAGTTCTTATTCGCCTTATTGTACGTATCCCTTGCAGGCCCTTGCCCCTTACAATTTCCATATTCCATGTAATTCCATGAGACTCCCCCACAAATCATTATCAGCAGCCACTCTCATCGTATTTGCATGAGGGCACATGAAAACTGCGGAAAACCTGGCCAATACAGTTGGCTATACGCTACTGATGAGTTTCAGTTGTATTACTACCAAAAACTAAAAAAAAAAAACTACCTTCCGCATTAGCAGTCGGCGTGCAGGCCAGTGCACATATTATAGTGAAGCCCATCCCAATATTGAGCTTAGCGGATAAAAATTCCTAAAAAAGATTTCTTTTCACATCGATTTTTTACTTGAACGCCTCTTTGGAAGTGTCACGCAGTGTACCAGGGTCAAGTTTGCACCGGCTGAAATAGGCTTTGGATTATCCTCGTCAACGAGAAAGGCTCGAACGGTGATACCTTGCGGAAGGGCGAAACTCCGTATTTTACGAAAATATTCCATTGCAACAAGATTCTCGATGACTTTTGATATTCCATAGAAAGTAAATCAAAATGAATAATGCAGCGAGGAATTGATGGTAGGACGTCGCAATTCCGAGCTAACGATACGTTTGAGCATTTTAAAATGAAAACTTACTCGCGTAATGGCATATTGGCTCGTCCCTCGCGAACATCGTGCACATTAAATCAAAAACATCGTCGAAACAATCTTTGGGTATTTCTTAAATGGAAAAACACGGAGTCTCGCTCCATCGGCAGGCTTTTTTCTACCGTCTACCGCACGCCAGACTAAATGGATCGGATTTTCTCTACCAGCCCAAAATATCCTCACTGTATTCGTCATATTTCATAAATTTTCATCGTATTATTCATAAAAACATACGCACATATACATACAGTATAGGAGAAATTCTTATAACAATTAAAACTACACCCGCGTCGTGACCTGACATATCTCTGCATGTTCCGCCACGACACTCAATCTTTATTTCTCTTTATTTGTCTCTTTATTTGTCACGTTTAACAGAAGGTCCGATAATGTGACAATAGTTCACAGTACAATCTCTACGATATGTGTCTGATATCCTACGTCTTGGCCGAATTCCACGTTTATTTAACGATAATGTCGATTAGGGATTGGGATTCGATGAGGAGTCGCAGCATCGCTTATCGGACCGCATATTTGTCAATCAAAGCATGCATTGATTTCGATCGACGGAGACCGCCACGAGGATGTCTGCTTCGTGCCCGCAAACCTCTACTCGGCATTATCGTGAACTAGATTCCACGGGTGCAGATAATTGTAACATTGCTGCGTGGGATATATATCTTGATAAAATATACACAACGGCCCGTGAACGGCTCGTGAACTCGGCCTGCCATATATCGTAGTTTCAATTTGTCCGCACCCTTTAATCAGTGGCTCGTCTGAGCTCAATTACATGACTGTTTAATAAGGGTTCAATTGCTTTTTCCGCACGATTGCCATGGAAATCTACTGGTTTTTAGGAATGAGAATAAAAAACAGCAAAATGCTTAGAGGACCAGAGGAAATGGAGGCGTCGCATTTTATTGCAATACAATGGCTTTAATTTGTTGCAATTTAGGCTTGTGGAAATTATGGGAAAAAATTATAATTATAATTATTAAATTGCAATAATAATTACTTGATTAATTAATTAAAATTATTCAGGCTTGTGTATTATAAGACAATAACGATACAAAACAGCTATGTACATGAATATATTTCAACATGAGTATGAATCACTATATACTCACTCGCCACAAAGATTGAGATATGGCGAAGGAATGTGAATGGCTTTTCGAAGGTTTCGAATTGGTATTTTTTGTACGACTAGTCTGGCTATAATTTGGGGCTACGATGCACAGCAATCTGATGAGATAAAGTTTTCTCAAATTTGTCTTGAAAAATAATAGATATATCTTAAGAGTTCTTGACACATTTCAGTAAAACGTCTAAAAGTTCTCACGAAATAATTCAAATGCGTCAAACTTATTTGACCCGTTTTAGAACTTCTTGAATTCTATGTTTATATATATTTTTTGTGACCTGTGTAAGCAGCTTTAACAGTTACGGAAAGACAATTCCATATTATTTGATAGATGCTATTCGACCACTTAAGGGGAGGGATATCATTTGAAACATTTTATTAGCGACATGCAGTGCTGGGACTAATTCATGCATGCACCGCTGAGCGTGCATCGTTATATACGAAAGCGAATGAAATTTAAAAAAATTATTTTACTCGCTGTTGAATGAATTTTCTTACGACGAATGGAATTCCTCCCTTGCGAAACGAAAGTTCTACAAAGTTTTAGGATATTCGTGTGTCTACATTTATTTTCGCTACGATAAAACTGCTGCACTGCTGCTCTTTCCATTTCCGTTGGATTGTGGATTTTGGCAGAGTGCACGAGTCGGATAGAATCCAAAAACTGGCAATTACGATTTTTTTCCTTCTTCCATTTGAACTTCTTCGGCACGTTTTAATAAATAATAAGGTCTAATTTATGACCTCTAAGGTCACGATCTTTATTGTTAAGTGCCGCAATCACCAGGATACAAAGAGACATATTTAATTTCTCGAGTTGATATTAGCAATCTCAATGACGCTCTTTTTTCTACGAAAAGAAAAAAAAAACTATTTTTTTTCTAACGACCGATGCTTTCGCAGAAATGCATCTAGCATATCGCGATCTTCGTAATCTCAAGATCCTCCTGCTCTCTCTCTTTGACTCGTTCTCAACTAAAAAATCGACCACCCTAATCTATATTTTAGTTGCAATATACAGGTAGGAATCAATTAAACACTACTGCTCTCGGTTATGTTTAAACTCTAAATTGGACATTTATATGATTTCCACTTATTACGTCCTTGATGATATATAATACTTATAATAACAATGCCCAATCTGATATACATGCACGGTATACGGTCACATAATTCAGTGCCGCATTACTTAGTCACCATTTAACAAATTTTTCAGAGAATTATATTCAAAGTAGCATTGTCGTCATTCAGAGTTTAATCAATGTTCGAAAAAAAAAATTCTTATATAATGGTAGGAAATATGGAATATTTATAGAAATTTTTTATTTATTTATTTATTTATTTAATCTTGAATTATACAATTACAATTATATAATTAAGATTAAGAATACATATTCGAGTTGCAAAAGTACATTTGCACTTGTCCGCCACTCTACCTATGATCTACTTATACTATTTTAAAGCACACTTTCTTTGTATGTGCAGGCGCAGTGATTATACATACACTTTGTACATTTTTACATTTCAAATGAAATTGATAACAATTCAGTTGGGATACTTGCAACAGCCTCTTCTATAATTTTTTTACATTTTTTAAGAGGTGTGGTGAGTATTAGTTGACGATAGAAAGGAGTGAGACAGTTTTTGCTACTTTCGGTCCAATGTAACTATTACATTTCCTGCCAACAGACTTTGTATACTTCGGAACTGTCATTTTATTGCACGTAATACTTCTTGTACTTCTAAGTGTTCTCCGGTGCTGCTCTTAGAGTTATTAACTCATCGTTCTTCACGCATTGATGAATCATACATTATACATAGATACATTATTTTATATCTAAAGACTCTCGATTCTGAATTGTAAATATCTATAGTAACGAAATATATCGTTGCCAGACTCGAATTAATCCTAAAACACAATTTTTGTTTTTTGAATTTTGCGGGCATTCTCAACGTCTCCGTTAGGAGCGTTAGGAGAAAGGTTGGGTTATATTATGAAAATGGCCGAGATAGCTTCGAAGTCCGAGACAGGAGACAGCTTGGCAATGGCTTCGCAATTGGCAAATCCGCATGCAGCCTATAAATTTCAATCCAGGCGCTAATTAGACGTCAGCTTTAACACGACTGAAGCATTAACTATATCGCTATAACTTGCTTTCTAATTAAAAATCGAGGGAGATAGCCAGGAGAGCTAGAAAATAGCTGAACCAATCGCGAGGCCGGTGTAAACAAAATTTCCGAATTTCCCGATTTCCCATTGGTCGAAAAACCTCTGACAACTATGGTTTACTATTTATAATACACGTACACGTACACGTGTGTTTTCGCATTAGTGTTGCTAAATGCATCCCGGCAGCTAGACATACTTCGTTTTATAAGCGTACACATCTAGAAAAAGTATTTCGTGAAAAATAGTGTTTATTTTACGTTTCAAACATAAATTTTTCTTCTCTTCTAACAGCACATGTCCTCTGAGACAATTTTTCCGTAATGGCAAAATTATTGAAAATTGACGGGAGTCTGGGCGAAGGCGTGAGTTGTTTTATCATCGTTTCATATCCAGGGCATTTTGCTTTATTCTCATAATATAATGAGCGAGTTTTAATTGGCATATTTTTTATTTTTTTTCTTTAATATCGTTAACAATACGCAATCATTATTGATATCGTCGAAGAAGAAAAAATTGATTATTAATCGTGATTATATGGAAAGACAGGGTGGTCAGGTATTGCGAATAGCACTAGGCATGAGTGCACTTTACGGTATACCCGTGGAGATAAATAACATACGAGTTGGTCGTCCAAAACCTGGTCTCGCTGCGCAGCATCTCAAAGGTGCATTTATTATCATCTTCAATCCTGTTTTATTTTTCTCTATTCTTATTATCACTCCCTTATTCTTTGCCAAACTTTTTATTGTCTAGAGAGAAAGCCTCATGGGACGCAGCGATGTAGAAAAATGATCAATCGTGTTATAAATAAATTCAGTGACAAATGAAGATATACTCGAATGTATTTATGTGGTCAGACAGTACCTTTTATGCTTTAAAATTCTCATGCTCGTCCAAGTTTTATAGATTTTCTGAAAGTAAAAAAAAAAGAGGACAAGTCACTGCGAAAAGTTAATTTGATAAATTTTCGTGCGCTTGAAACAATCTGTGAAACAAATACATAATGTACAAAAACCTTGATTTTATTTTTGATAATAACTTTTTGGCATTATTATTGTTTCGGGCGAGTCGTTCGAGTATAATTGATTCTCATTATTTTTAATTCCCTGCGATTTACATTAAAACCTCATACAGACCAGTGAGAATCTATAAATAATTTTATTGACCATTTGTCCGACCTATGAACGTGCCATCGGACTTTTTTGTACAGAGTTATGATTCCCCCGTTTTTTGTTTTCCTCTTCCCTCATTCCCTCTGTCGCTCGATGGGACTGGAATATTTTTAAAACGCACAGGCGTGGAATTGGTGCAAGATCTTTGCAACGCGGATGTCAAAGGAAGCTACATAGGCTCGACCCGTCTAGAATTTCATCCGAGTCGCCTGAAGTCTCAAAAGAGAGAATTCAGAGCGGATACGCGGACGGCGGGCTGCCTGGGCCTTCTCGTTCAAATTGCTCTTCCTGTGGCGCTCTTCATGCCCTCCAAAGAATCTATAATCATTGTGCTGAAAGGCGGTACTAACGTACCAATGGGTCCTCACATAGAGTATATTTCCGAAGTTTTCAGACCGCATCTCAACAAATTCGGGGCAGATTTCGATCTAACAGTCCTCAAGAGGTAATAAATAATCCTCGCAATTATAAAAAAATTGCAGGTATCTTTTTCTCTAAATTTTACCTCGGTAGCTCGAAGCTTCCATAGGAAACCCCCCCCCCTTTTTTTTATAGCTCATGAAAATGATGAAAAATTTATTTCCTAATTTTTCATTTCCAGAATTTCGTCATTTTCGTCAAACTCGATAATTGAAAGTTGATTTGAAATGTCAATTTATAAATGTACGATGTTTTTTTTTTGCTCATTGGGGATGGTTTTTCAGCAATGAAGAATTTTTATAGCTCATGAAAATTATCAAAAAGTTATTTCCTAATTTTTCATTTCCAGAATTTCGTCATTTTCGTCAAACTCGATAATTGAAAGTTGATTTTAAATGTCAATTTATAAATGTACGCTGTTTTTTTTTGCTTATTGGGGATGGTTTTTCAGCAATGAAGAATTTTTATAGCTCATGAAAATGATCAAAAAGTTATTTCCTAATTTTTTATTTCCAGATTTTCGTTATTTTTGTCAAACTCGATAATTGAAAGTTGATTTGAAATGTCAATTTATAAATGTACGATGTTTTTTTTTTGCTCATTGGGGATGGTTTTTCGGCAATGAAAAATTTTTATAGCTCATGAAAATGATCAAAAAATTATTTCCTAATTTTTTATATCCAGAATTTCGTCATTTTCGTCAAACTCGATAATTGAAAGTTGATTTTAAATGTCAATTTATAAATGTACGATGTTTTTTTTGGCTTTTATTGGGCATGGTTTTTCAGCAACGAAGAATTATGATAAAGTCGTAGGAAAATTTTCAATTTGCAGAATTTTGTACTTTTCATTGAACTCGATAATTCGAAGTTTCATCGTTTTCGGCGTTAATTTATCAATGCAGAAAGTTTTCATTGAGCCAAATTATGTTTCCCCGACATAAATCATTCGTGGAAGATTTTTTTACGTAAAATTATTATCCTGCAAAGTTTTCTTTATTATCTGCCAATAAATTTCAAAGACGTTCAAACTGATGCGATCGATAAGAAATAAAGATTTATCTTACAGGGGATATTATCCGAAAGGAGGCGGCGAAGTACATTTGCGAATAAAACCTGTGAGAAGTTTAACCGCGATTGAAATGATGGTACCCGGAGATCCGATCCGGATATCCGGCTGGTCTTATGTCGCTGGATCAGTCCATATTAATGTACGTATAGTACAGCATCTTAACATGATATTGAAACTTGCATCGTTCGAATGCAATGAAAATAGTTTTTTTTTTTTAATAAAAAAATCATTTCCGGTATTGCTAACGTTTTTCTGGCATATTTAGTCCCCGGGTCACGAAAAAAATTGCGAAAAAAAAGGTTTAAACGATTTTCGACTTCCAGACAATACTGGAAATGATTTAAAAAAAAAAACCTATTCTCGTTGCATTCCAACGATGAAAATTTCAACGTCATACCTTAACGCCTCCCAGAAAATAACGTTTTTTTTTTTTACTCGTAAAACCTGTATTAATTTTCAATGTAGAAAGAAATCGATGCCAAAGCTGTTTTCGAAAAAATTATTTTCGCAGCCAGCACAAATTCTTGTTCCTGCAATCGTTCATAATTTGCAACGGAAATTTATAATGAAATGTCAAATTTTCCCGAGTCTACGGTCATCTTTGAATGATAATAATTTCGAAAACTCCAAATTTACACTGTTTTTTTTTTATTTTATTTTTTTTTATCACGAAGGAAGCGCATAGAATGGCCGAAGATGCGAAAAAAACGATATCCGAGCGTCTCGCGACAACGAGCATTCCCGTACCATCGATAAACATCGAGGCTTACAGGGAGGACCGAGGAATGGCCGTGGGCAATGGATCTGGCATAAAGTAAATACAAAAAAAAAATCTCTACATCCGGAAATTACTTAATCGTTAGAAAAAATCAATACCTCCAATAATTCTAGGAGAATAATTATATTTTATTCGTAAAATCGTATCTGGGGCACAAGAGGGTAATCCGGATCGCTCATTTTTCTCAAAATTTTTAGTCAATATCCCGAAACAACTTGTGCCATGATTTTCACCGGAAACTTAATAATTATTTCATTAATTTTTTTTTTTTTCACACAATCGAATGCCCGAATTTCAAGAGAATATTTCAATGTTGCCATTGGATGATCGCTATTTCTTCCCATCATACCCCGATATCTTTGGCAAAATTTGTCTCGTTTGATTCGTTGCAATAATCCATTGAAAGTGAAACTTTGAGCGAATAACGAAATTTACGTACTTCAGGTGTTATATTTACACACTTTTTTTTTCTGTTTTTTTTTTTCCCCAAATACCACAGCATAGTCTGTCAAACGAGCGGTGGTTCGGTCTTCGGTGGTTCGGGCTTGGGTTCGAATCGACTGAACGAACGTCCACCGGGAGTCGAAGCCACCGATCTAATTCTACGATCACTGATCGACGGAAGTTGCGTCGACGAGCACATGCAAGATCAGGTTCTCATATATATATATATATATATATATATATATATTTATATATTTATATATTCATATTAGAACGGTTCAAAAAAGGATCTTTTTTTAGCTCTTCTCCGAGATTCTTGTACTTTTTTATTAAAAAATAGCTCACCCGAAAGGGCTGGGCTGAAAAAAAGTTTGTACCACTGCCTCAGCGACGGTGAAATTTTGAAAAAAAAAAACGGTTATTTTTGGGAATTTTCAAATTGAGATATCCTTAAATCCTTCGGTGGCTATGTTTGAAATTAGTTTTTACGAATTTCATTCTAGATTTTCAGGTTTGACAAAAACTTTTGTTTCGTTATACAAAAAATAGCCACCGAAGGATTTAAGGATATCTCAATTTTGAAAATTCCCGAAAATAGCCGTTTTTTTTTTTTCAAAATTTCAACGTCGCTGAGGCAGTGGTAAAAAATTTTTTTCAGCCCAGCCCTTTCGGGTGAGCTTTTTTTTAATAAAAAAAGTACAAGAATCTCGGAGAAGAGCGAAATCTGAAAGGTTCTTTTTTGAACCACCCTAATATATATATATATATTAATATACTAATATATATATATATTAGGGTGGTTAAAAAAAGTCTTTTAAAAGATGAATATATGTATAGAAAATTTAAAAGATATTTAAGAATATTAAAATATTTAAGAATATTAAGAATATTTAAGAATATTAAAAGATGAAAATATATATAGAAGAGCGAAATCTAAAAGGTTCTTTTTTGAACCACTCTAATATATATATATATATATATATATATTATAGTGGTTCAAAAAAGAGTCTTTTAGATTTCGCTCTTATATATATATATATATATATATATATATTTTCATCCTTTACGTCCATCGATATGCTATGTAACAAAAAAAAAACAAAAAAAACAAAAAAAAACATCTCTATGGCAGATATTAATGCTGATGGCACTGGCTCGAGGACGTTCCCGGATCTTGCTGGGCGATCAAAGACCAACGAAACACACCGAGACGGCAATACAGATAATCGAAATGATGCTCGGTGATCGGGGAGTTCGTTTCACCCTTCGCGATTCCGCGAACGGTGGCGACGGTGGCACGTTTGTTCTCGAATGCGAGGGCGCTGGCCTCGTTAACGAAGCCATTCCGTTATCTTCGTGAATTCAACAACTTTGACGTTTGCGTGTTTTAATTTTTGTTGTTGCTGTTGTTTTTTTTTGTCTCGTCGGTTCATCAACGTTTACACGCGAGTGTAAGTCTCAAATGTTGATTTTTTTTTTGCATTTTATTTCTTCTTCACCTCGCACGAATTCCGGAGAACCAAATTAGTTTGTTATTCCGCTTGTATACTCATCGATAATTCCATTTGTGTCTCGTTCACGTGATATTTCCAGTTTACGAATAAATTTTATAACGATTTCTTTTTTTTAATGCGTAATTCGTAGGGATCTTTTGGGAATGATCGACGGCGCTCTTGTTCGAGCACGATTATTCTTGCTTTGGTCGGAAAAACGGTGCCATTGCTCGTAGAAATTCTTTCTGAAATTGCTCGCAGGAGAATCTACTGACCGAAGCTCTGTGAAAAGACACAAAGTATTCGGGGCCAATTGGTTTATGAATTTTGCAACTTTTTTTTTTTTTTCGTTAGAAATCGTGAAATTATATTGGCTAGCGCGATTTTTGGATAATAGATAGCTTCGGGTGGGGGTAAAAAGAAATCAGAGAAACCGAAAATCGAAATGGCCTGAATTCCGAATTCAATAAACTCAAATAACAAATAATACGAGAGTAGAAGGTTTCGCAAATTTTACGTTCCGAATGACGCCAATAAAGAGCTTTAATTTATATGAAATGTATACTCTGTTATCCGATTCAATTATTTTACCGGAAACGTTATTTAAAAAATTGTGAGATGCCGAATTTCATGATGCACGGACAGTCGTAATTCCGGAAAACAAATTTGTAGAATGATTCATATTTTCGAGTGTGCAATTATTGTGAGAATGAAATTTCGAAATTATGATTTAAAAAGTGCGGAAAACGGACATCCGGAATGTAGAAGGGTCAATAATCGGAATCGCAAATTTTGGTATTTCGAGAGTCAATGTACATAAATCATCTCATCGTTATTTTTTGGAAATGGATAAAATAAAAATTAAAAAAAAATTGTTTCAAGCCTGCTCATTTTGATTTTTCTAAAAAAAAAAAATTAAAAATTGATACAAGCCATCCCTTTAACGTGTATTATTACTTTTATATTTTACGAATAATATACAGAGAAATTTTGATATAGAAGACTTGAAATATATTTTTTATTTTTATTTAATCGATTGCAATAATAATAAAAAAAAAAAATACGGCTGAATTGAGTGTGAAATTCTCGAATTTCAAACAGGAATCGGGTGCATGCTTTCAATTGTAATATTTTTATCTCACAATAGGAATAAACACAACTTTTCGTATCATGAAATTATATTTCTCGGTTTGTCATGAGATTCGAGTTATTGACTCTTCTGATGTAATTGCGATTCTTCAATTCGACGATTTTATATTCCGAGCCTTCGATGAGATTACTATTCGAAATTTCGATCGTTCGGATTTTTCATCGTTTCGTATTTATGAATTCGAATAAACCGAAATTCTACATTCGATTATCCATCCGGAGGTTATCTCGTTTCAGTTTTTGAGCAATCGTAATTGCGTCATTTTCCCAATGAACTTCCGGAATTTTTACCATTTATTCGAGATTCCATAATTTGAAATTTCGATAATTTTACATTATATTTGCATTATTTCTGGCTTGGAAAAGCTTCACCGCTTTGATATTTCATTTATTTTGGATTTTTCGATATTTTTATATTCGGAATTCTGGCCATTCTTGATTTTCGGATTTTTTTTTTCTAATTTTTTACCCAACCCAATCCCCGATAGCTTTCTCAATGGATGTAAAATTTTACCTTGCGGCATTTCTTATTACGTTCCGTTCTTCGGGATGCATGCTTATCACATGAGCCAAAACTCGACCGTACTCTTCCGCGTCGTCAGCCAAAAATCCCGTTTGACTACCAGGCTGCGTTTCAATTATATCGGCTCTGTATTGAGAAAAAAAAAAAAATTACACAATTTCTTCCATAATTAGCGTATATCTCTTATTGAGGGGTTAGGTACACTAGCAAGGCAAAAAAAAACTTTTTTTGAGATTTTTTTTTTGAACACAATTTTCATTATTCATTGATCAATATTTATCAGTTCAAAAGATACACATCTCAAGAATTTACAGTAATTTTTTCATGTCAAAAGAGCGATAAGCAACCGAGTTACGGCCAATCTCCCGGAGGCCCAAAAAAAAAAAATTTTGTTTCGCGGTGCGTAACGTAACTCATGACTGGATCATTTGCAACAAACTAAATCGTTGGAATTGGTTAGAAACAATATTCTCTTGTACCTGACGGTGAAACATTTTGAATTTTCGCTTTATTTTTTTCATACAACCGAAAAATCAAAAAAAATTTTAGTGAAAAAAAAACATTTTTTACCTCGAACATCCGCCATTTTGTCAAAAAATTAAATTTTGATAAAATCTCGCCGTCAAGTACAAGAGAATATTGTTTTCAACTAATTCCAACGATTTAGTTTGTTTCGAATGATCCGGTCATGAGTTACGTTACGCACCGCAAAACAAAAATTTTTTTTTTGGGCCTCTGGGAGATTGGCCGTAAGTCGGTTGCTTATCGCTCTTTTGACATGAAAAAATTACTGCAACTTCTTGAAATGCGTATCTTTTGAACTGGTAAATATTAATCAATGAATAATGAAAACTATCTTTAAAAAAAATAAAAAAAAAATCATAAAAAAAGCGTTTTTTTTGGTCTTGCAAGTGTATCTAACCCCTTAAAAAAAAAAAAAAAAGCAATCTTTTTTCCACAAAAATGATGAAAATTCCCCGTCTATAAATTCCGCGGTGCTTCAGAGCAATGTTACGTATTTTGATGCGGCGAATCATTCGTATTGACAATTTTGAGAAAATCATGCGAGAGCAATGCGCAAATTTAAATTATTATAATTTATTTAAAAATTATTTCGATATAGTTGAGAAATTACCTCGGTCCACCGGACGCGTGAGCGACCATGACCAATCCAGCGGCCATCGACTCGACGACGCTTATACCAAAATGCTCGTTCCACATCGCGTGCAAGCCTATCGTGCCCATTTGAAGCTCATCGACGAGCTCCGGATACGGAATGTTCAATTTAAATTCGACATTCTCGTCGAGTGCCAGATGCTTGGCGAAATCCCTCATGTCCTGTACGCGCGTCTCGTCCTCGGCGTTGCGACAGGATCCGATCAGGATCAGTCGAACCTTAATAAATTTCAATTAAATTATTGCGATATCCCCCTTTTTTTTTTTTTTTTTTTTTTTTTTTTTTTTCAAGTACAACTTTACATTATTGCGTTAAAGTTCCAGGTTTACTACAAAAACAAAAAAAAAATTTTTTTCAAATTCAAATAGCCGACTTGTAAGAGCTCGTTCATCAAATTCCATTATTTTAGAAAATTTTGACATTTTTTTTCGTAATAATGCTGAAACTTGAACATAATAATGCGCAAAAGGAAAAAAAATCCATGCATACTTCATTTTTCCTGTGAAAATGTCTCTTAAAAAGGGGGAAGCTAGTGCTTAATAATAAAAAAAAAAAAGGTCGAATTGACCAGTAACGCGAATATTCGATGCTATCGAAGCCTTTTTTTTCCTTCTTTTACTTCGTCACGGAGATCTGTGAGTTTTTTTTTTTTTCATGAAAAGAAATCGAAGAGAAATTCATTTTGACAAATTAATTTTTACGTTTTCCCAAATTTCTTCACGCAGTATCGTTCGCAGTTCGTACATGGCTCGTAGCATCAGAGGATGACCTTTCTCGGGTCTGAATTGGGCGATCGATACGATCCTGATCAGCTCGCCCTTCTGATCGTCCTCGAGCAGCGGCAATTTCGTCAAATGCTCGACGTCACAGGGCGGAAAGACTCGATGAGTCTTCAATGGACATTTCCATATTGAATTTATATGATCCTCCGTCCATGATGAATTTACCATTATCGTCTCGGCGCATCTACCCGTCCATCCGTATATCTGTAAAATTCGTTGTTTAATATTAAATCAAAACAACGAATTTTCCAGATTCAACGTAAAAGCACGTTCATGCTTGTTATGCATTATTGAATCAGAAATTCCCGGACTTTTCCAGATTTTTCACGCAAGTTTTGCAAATATTTCAGGCAGATTAGGGTCAAATGAAGAACGAGTGCATGAAAACACGAGCAAGTTTACAAACTGGGACGGATTATTATACATAAAAATTGCAATGAATAGTTTTTGTGAAAAAAAAAGAAAAAAAAATTTAACCAACTTGAAAAAACATTGAGGGAATTCTCAATTCGATCCTTATATTGAAAAATAAATATTGAACTGGATAACGAAATTTTTTTCAAGTTCAAATACATGAAAAAGTTGAATATTAAAAAATAAAAAAAAAAAACTGAAATACAAAAAATAATTTAAGGACTGTAAAGTAAAAAATAAATTCATTAAAAGCCAAATACCGAAGCTGTTCTTTATTATAAACGGAAATTTTTTTCATTGCCGATAAATGAAAAATAAATATAAACAATTATTTGCAATAATAATTGTGTAGTTGCGTATCGAAAAATCGAATGCAGAAGTTTCAGAGCTTTGGAGTAAATTAGTTTTTAGTTTTTGAAATTTTAATTTTTCGGCACTGACATAACTTTTGTTGCATATAATAAAGAATAATATAAATATTAAAAATATACGAAAATATTTATTTTTATACTTTTCAGTTTTTTTTTTTTTCAAGTTGGTTTCATTTTTCATAATTATGGCAAAAAGTAAATTCTGAAAAAAAAAATTCCAGAGAATTTTAGTAAATTCCCTGACATTTTCCCTGATTATTCCAGGAGAAAATAAATTCCCTGAGTTTTCCAATTTAAATTATTCACCAGAGCGAAGAGCTTGTAGTAAAATATCTTGGCGGCTGAGAAAAATGGATTTCTCGCGATAATTCGATTATTGTTGTGCGATACGATTCTCTTGTAGACGTGCCTCAGCATGTCCGTCGATATCGTCGGATAATGCGTGTAAGTTCCGACTCTGCAGCCACCGACGTATCTGAAGAGTGGATACGTGAAGGAGTAGCCCATTGTGTCAATATAAATATCTGCAAATTAACGAGTTACTTCGTTTTTTTTTTTTCCCCTCGCTTGATACACGAAGCTTCGTTCCCATGGGGAAAAAAAAAATAATAATGCAAATCGCATTTGCAAGTTGCTTTTTCGTAATTTTTGCAAAAACGACGAAGCAAATTTTTCATCATTGAAAATTATGGGAGAAGCGATGTGTAAATATAATTTGCATACTTGTATTTATTGCGTTACATATACATACAAACAGCAAACCAATTTCTATTTGAATATTAATTCTGTTCTCTTTAAACCGATGAACCCGTTCTTTCGAGCTAAATTTTAAAGGAATTTTTCCGAATATTAAAAAGATTTCAATATCTTCACCGTATTATCGATGCTCACTAAAATTTTTTTTTTAAAAAGCATTCTTTTATTATTTTATAATTTTACTCGAGTTATGGAGCGTTGAACGAATATTTTTTGAAAAATGCAAAATCTCATGAAATCTAAACCTTCGAAATCAATACCAAAGATCATTGTACTCTATCAAAGTTATCTGCCAGATATCAGCACGATATCTCAAAATTTGTCAAAGTTACTTGGGCTTATAGAGATTATTCATAAAAATCAAACATCACTGTTTTACTTTTATGCAAAATTTTCGCAATGCCAGCCACTACAATAAAATATCTGGGGGTAATAATTGACAATGAATTTCGTTGGAAAGAGCATGTCCGGTATGTTGCAAAAAAAAAACTAAGGTGCCTCCCTTTCACTTTTAAAAAACTTCATATCTTAAGCAGAGGAAAAGTAACAAAAGTATATTTAGCACTTTTCCAATCAATCGCAACGTACGGAATATCAGCGTGGGGCAGTGCTCATAATAATGTTATGAAGTCTATTTTTGTTTTAAAAAAGCGAGCTCTTAAAACAATTCTAGGAAAAGATAAGTTATATCCCACAAAAGAGTTGTTCAAAGAAATTAGAGTACCATCAATTGGCGAAGCCTTCGAATTTACGGCGGTAACGAAATTAGTCAAAGATGATGAACTTTGGTTCATTGAGAAGGAAACACGAGGAGCGCTGGTAATTACAAGGTGCAACAAATAAAGCGGAATAAAGAAATAGGAACGGGGTCTCCCTCTCCACATCCGGAAAATTTGGAAATAAAAAGATTTTAATACAGTATATATACGAAACATCTATTAACGAAATATTAGAGTAACCGATCCTCACGCTTAAAGGAATATAAATTTCTGGGACCAATATTTTAATGATGTTGAAATTTGCATCGTTGGGATGCAACGAAAATAGGTTTTAAAAAAAAATAATAAACCATTTCCAGTATTGTCTTCAAGTCGAAAATCGTTTAAACCTTTTTTTTTCGGTTATTTTTTTTTTTCGCGACCCGGGGCCTAAATATGACGGTAAAGCGTTGACAGTACTGGACATTATTTTTATTTTATTTAAAAATTATTTTATTTTATTTTCGACTTCCAGACAATACTGGAAGTGATTAAAAAAAAAAGTTATGAAGTCTATTTTTGTTTTAAAAAAGCGAGCTCTTAAAACAATTATAGGAAAAGATAAGTTATATCCCACAAAAGAGTTGTTCAAAGAAATTAGAGTACCATCAATTGGCAAAGCCTTCGAATTTACGGCGGTAACGAAATTAGTCAAAGATGATGAACTTTGGTTCATTGAGAAGGAAACACGAGGAGCACTGGTGCGATTACAAGGTGCGACAAATAAAGCGGAATAAAGAGATAGGGCGCAAAGCATACGATTATGTGGGGAACGGGGTCTCCCTTTGCATATCCGGAAAATTTGCAAACAAAAAGATTTTAAAACAGTATATATACCTATTATATATATAATATAATATAATATATTATATAATATATTAAATAATATAATATAATATATTGTATAATATAATATAATATACCAGTATATATATATATATATATATATAATATACCTATTAACGAAATATCGGAGTAACCGATCCTCACGCTTAAAGAAATATCAATTTCTGGGACCAATATTTTAATGATGTTGAAATTTGCATCGTTGGGCTGTAACGAAAATAGGTTTAAAAAAAATAAACCATTTCCGGTATCGTCTTTAAGTCGAAAATCGTTTAAACCTTTTCTTCGGTTTTTTTTTTTTGCGACCCGGGGCCTAAATATGACGATAAAGCGTTGACAGTACTGGAAATTATTTTTATTTTATTTAAAAAACCTATTTTCGTTGCATTCCAACGATCCAAATTTCAACATCATATATTTTATATTATTTCACTTAAACGTCTATAATTATGAATGCTGCCAGTTTTCAAGTTTTTATGTTTTAATCGTAGATTAATAATTTCTAGGATACTTCAGTATAGGGAGAGAGGTTGCGAACAAGCGGAAGCGCTTGGGCAATACAAGTTAGTCAATGTTAAAAAAAAAAATCTGTATTATGTAAAGTATGGAACTATGTAAAGTGTTTAATTAAATTGCACTCTCATGTACTCCAACAACAATAATAATAATAATAATAATAATAATAATAATAATAATAATTTATTGTTTTCGATTGGAAAAAAGGTAATTTGCGATGTAAAGACGTACGCATAATTTCTTTCTAATTGAATTTTAATTTGAGGAAGGGAAAAAAATGATCGCCGGAGCAACGATTTATCAGGCAAAATTGGCGCTATACTTTCTTTTTTATATTTTATACTACTCCGGAGACAATGTATTATATTACCTGGTTGCAGGGCATTGAGAGCTTCGATGCCGAGCCAAACGGAGCCCAGACTCTGACCCAATAGCGTAAAGTAAGGATACATATTAGCCTCGACCCATTTTCTCTTGTGCAAGTATACAAACTCCACGTTAGGCTGGATCTTGATGTTGAAAACTTTATCGATCCTTCTGATAATCTGTTCGGGATCTACCTCGAGATCGCCGGTGTACACGGCTATTCGAATATTCGAATATCTGCAAAAAAGTTCAAATTGCCAAAAAAAAAAAGATTACCATTTTTTTTTTTCCGTTTCTTATATTATTATCTCCATCTTGACCCCATTCTTACTCTTTCTGCAAAGCAAGGACGGCTTCCCAGAGGACTCTCTCGCCTCCGCCTCCGGCATTGCAGTAAGGATGAAAAAGACCAACGACGGTCTCTTTGCTCGTTCTCTGGGCTCTTCTCTTCGCGAATACTCGTCGCCCGTATATTATCAATGCGGGTACAACAATCGCTGTACACAGAATCATACATGCAACCAGAAAAAATAGAATCTTGGCCGTTGCTATAATCGTGCCGCTGAAAAAAAAATAGAAAAACGAAAATTCATCCGAGGCAAAATAAAAATTCTTCGATTTTATTCATGGATAAAGAAAATTTTTGTTTTTCATGAAATTACGGAATATTGGTTTGTCAGGAAAAAATTAGTATATTTTATTGTACAAAAAAAAAAAAAGATGGAAACATATGTAGCGATCATACGTGAGAACGATACGTAAACAAAGTTATAACCTCAGTTTGTGTTCAAGTATTGATATTTTGATAATGATTAGATTGAGATTATTCTTACGTCAAGCAACAAAAGTTCCACATCCTGATGATTTATTTATATTTTTCTTGAAGATTTTACTATCCACGCTTAAAACAGATAAACACAAATGCCAACGTGTAAAAATACACAGGTACAGTCACTTTTAAAAGTAAAAAAGAAAAATGAAATTCCTTTTAACGCCGGTCGTCAATGTGTTGTAATGTGAAATTTTTAACGAGGTACATTATTACAAGCACTTGAACGTTGGCTGATGAACGATTAAAGGAAAAAACGTCGCTATCGTAATTCAACATTTTATTTTCTACCCTGAAAAAGACCCACTGAAAATTGCATCAGCTGACGATGAGTACGTTTACACGACGCTCTAATTCCGGTGTTACGAAAACCGGTATAGTTAAACCAGGCGTTTACACGGTACCTAACACCCGCTTTACGTCTAAAGCGGGTGTTAGGACCCGTTTACATGCACTTTAACGCCTGATTTACCTACGCAGGTTTTCGTAACACCGGAATAAGAGCGTCGTGTAAACGTACTCGATGATCAGCATCTGTTCGATCTCTATTCGATAATCGATCGATATAAAAACGATTTAAATCGAAGATCGAAGCAACATTATCGATAAATAGGTTTTACATACACGAGCAGATGATGATGATGGCAGATGCTCTATATCCATCATCTGATCATAACAAATCGCCCATCCGGGGAACGTGCGTGCATGGTCTCACAATTTCTTTTTCAATGTCTTAACATTAGCTTTAATTTTACGAGTGTTGTGATAGTGTAAATTATTAAGAAATGAGCTGTTGACTGGCAAAAACAACGTAAGTATAACGCAAAACTTTTTTGACACGAACTCACGACTATTTTTCCTGAGGCTTCAATGTCCGAACGACAAATAATATTCCTTTCACACGCAATTTTCCATTGTCTCATTTTCATTTCACGAACTTTTATTACTTTTGCTCGGAAGATTTTATTCGATATATCTATTAAATTACAAGCCGCGGTATTAACTTTGCTCTGGTACATAGAGAGAAATCGCGGTGAAAGCGGGTCACCCGACAACGGGAGAGTAATCTTGACAAAAAAAAAATCCACAATTGTTATGAAATGAATGCACTGGTTATTCATGCATTTCTACACATATGCATATATATATATATTATTCTTATCGAAGCAAACTCGTTGAACTCCCATCCGGTGTCTCATCTATATGGATTTTTGTCCCTTAAATGATTTTGAAATGGTTATTATGAGGTTGTCATCGAGAACATTTTATCCGACGATACGAGCGTTTTCCTTTTCAAACGTATTTTGGTCCAGAGGATGTCCCGTAATTTTAAAATGTACTCATGGTGTTTCATAATTTTTTTTCATTCCTCCAAAGTTGATACGCATGCTGACAAAAGTGTAGAGTATCTTATAAAGATCGTCCGATACAAAGCTTGCAGGAAATCATAAACAATGTTTGTAGGTTATGTTACTTGATTCTTTGTTACTTTCCGATTATTTTGACAAATTGCGTGCCTTCTATGTAAGCAAAGATTTTTTCCCATCTATCGAAGAAAGAAAATAAGTTTTTAACATTGCTCAAAAACCTTCGCATATTTTTGTCATGAAATTTTCGTTTTGAAAAAATTTTTGGCCAGCGCGGTTTATAATATTATTTTATTTTCAATTTTTTCTACAATTCGGCCTGCGTCGATTGATAAATTTGATTCGCAAGGTCACATTTTCCATGTAAGAGAAAATTCTTTCCGGTCTCGCTATAAGAATTTCCATGCAAAACTTTTGCGCCAAAGTTAAAGTAGTTCTTGCTCGATCCGCGGCGGGGAATAAGCGGGAACCTCAACCTTTACGTTTGTCGTATTTTTTATCAGTCTATCTGGATTCGATGACTTTGCAAGAACCACCTTGATACGGAATGAATTCGTTGAAATGTCATAGGTTTATTGTTTTCTATAATCATTCTCGTTCATTATCTTGCCTTTGTCAGCATTGAACATGCATAGAGCATAGACGCATCTACTCTCGTGTTACTTTTTGTCTCTCTTATTATTCCTAGGTGACAATGGAAGTATGGGATGGCAAAGACATCGAGGGGGGCACAATAAATACTAGAGAAAAATCGCCTCCCCACTCTGGTTTGTAATTTTTTTTTATCTTAATACTCTCTTCGCTATTCTTATTCTAATGACAGGGCCATCCTTTGTTCCTTATCATCTTATCGAACGCTAAGCAGGAACCTGTTGCACATTCTTGTTTTATGATTCATCCTCCATAGTCCCTGAACTTTGTAATTATGAACCAGCTCATTTAAACATATATATGGTATATCAATCTTCAACGATTTCCTACTGAGCCGATTAGATCGTTGAACAATCATAATGAAATATTTTGCTACACACCCTGGCTGGAATAATAAAAAATATTGCCAATTGCTATCTCATAGAGAACGCTTTGTATTCGTGAAATTTTAATCTCGTACCGAGATACTTATCTCAAAGAATGGGCAGCATTCGAATGAAAAACTATTTTTTTTTTTTCGCTGAATAATTATGTATCATTATGCCTGAAAATTATTATTCATTAGGTAAGAATATTATTATACTCAAAATTATTTATATTTATTGCAAAAGTGTAAAATTTTTATTTTTCCAAAAAAGTCCGTCAATTATTTATTCAACGGGTAATTATTACAGTTTTTTTTTAAATTCAAATTATGTCTATCGCTGTTCCCAAAGTGTTTAAAATATTTGTTTTAACACAAACGAACAAATAAATGTTCGTTTGTGTGTTGCGTGTATGCGTCCTGGTCAAAATTTTGACCCGCGAATCTGGCCAAAATTCGCCATTGTTTCAATGAATTATTATTTCACTTGAAACATGTCTGGTTATTGATCGAATTTCGAAAATTTCGAAGAAATCATGCCAACATTCGGAAAACTTGGAAATTTCGAGTTTTGCATCGAAGTTTTTATAATCTAATTATCATTGTTCGATTCACGTCCGATGACTCGAGCTCTTTTCTTTTTTTCCCCCCCTTTTTTTTTACTTTGCGTATCCCGTCAAATGTGTCGAACGCAGCGCTTTTTATTTCAGAAAATAAAGACGAAGCGGAACCGGCAAAATCGAGGAGTCTGTCTCCGATAAAGAGGTGAGTCCCGTTAATGTCGATCAGAGAAGTCGCATCTACGCGCATGGAAAAATATGCGAAAGTATATTTGGCTCGTATATTATTCATACGAATTAATAATTTACAAATAAACGCTGTATAACATTTGAGATATATTTGTGCGAAAAAAGTGATTTTTTTGCATATATATATTTTTTTTTTCCCCCTGTTTGGCTGGTAGATAGCGTCCGAATTTTGTAATCATCGCGTCGCCACCTTGAAGCGTGGCTTAAACCGATATAACTCGTGACAATCGCGAACCCACATGATCGTAGGAAAATTATGCCAAGTTATTTTCCCATATCTATCGTTTCGCGAGCCACTTGAACTCCGCCGTATCATATTTCACGCGAAAATCGTGCGCTGCGCACAACTTATCTTTTGTTTTGCAAATTTCGATAAACGAATGGACAATATTATTATGTCCATACGCGTTAATAAATTATTGGCTAAATTTATGCGCAAAAATGTTTCGAAAAATTTTCCAACAGACATTCACACGTGACTGAAGATCGTTTATGTATTTTTTTTTTTTTTTCCCTTTGTTTCTATAGAAATTTGCGAAAAAAAACATTTTCACATTTTCATAGCTAGCCCGACTTTGTCTCTGTCAATTGGGAGTATGAATGAAATTTTTTTATTTAAAAATCTGGTAGTTTAGGAAAAAAATATTTTGTACGTATTTTTTATTTTTGTTATTTGAATCAAAATTGCCGTTAATATAAGAAATTCGAAAAATATAACATTATGACGTCACACATGTTACGCTATATCTATATATATCAAAATCCGTGAAATTAAATTTCCTATAACAGGTGCATCTGTCATTTTTAACGAAAAATAAACAAATACGTCCTCATTATTTTTACTTACTCTACATTATGCGCCCAAATGATTGAAAAAAAAAAAAAAAAAAAAATGTCATTCATACTCCTAATTCATTCTCTTCTTCGAGTACCAGCTCTTCGGGGGGCAGCTTTGAGTGGCAAAATTTTTTACAAAAAAAAAACGAAAAAAACGAAATACACAACCGTAAAATTTGGAAGAGCGTCGTTTGGGTTCAAAAATCGTCTCGATTGACTCAAACTGAAAAATTGACGTGGAAGGGAAAGGAATATATTTGTACGAGTCTCATTGTCATTCGCGACGATTGCTTTTTATTTGCATCTGGTTTCGTCACTGCTGCTTATCGTCGTTCGCTTGATCGTTCGACAAATAATGTGCTACAGGAAAAAAAAAAAAAAAAAAAAAAAAAAAAAAAAAAAAAAAAAACCCCGAACCGTGGACGTATCTTGGGGGGTATATCAGCCAAAAGTGTCGCTTATTTTTGTGCTCGCATTTCGTCGTGCTTGCAGGCTCTTCGGGAGCTTTCATATATATTTTTTTTTTTTTTTCATTAAGAAATAAAAATAAATAAAGAGATGGAGGAAAAAAAGTGTAGATGTGAGAGAACAAAGAGCCGAGGCTATTGAAAGATTAAGATAGTGATGTGGTATTATCATTTTTTCAAGAAACGAGTCTGAGAGAAAGGGAAATTTATTGGATGTAAATTTTGCGATTATGTTTTGAGAAATGTTGAATCGTCCGAGTCACGTCTCGTTGATCCGGGAGCTTAGATTTTCCCAACTTATTGTCTCGTGCGATACAAATTTATGAGTAAATTTCGTGGTTAATTAAAATAATTTTTTCAACTCGAGTAGTTTCATGGTTCGCGAAAATTTTTACAAAGTTTCGTTTCTGGGACTCGGTTGACCGAACGATTTTTTTTTCTTTTGTGTTCGTTATTGGAAATTTGTAGTGTCGTTGCCAAAGAGTTATTCTTTGATCGAACGAAACTCGAATAAAATGAGGAATTTCCGATGGTCTTGGCGTTACAAACCAATAAAAAATTTACCGTTTAACCGGTGAGTAAAATTTCAATTAACATTTTCATAATCTCAGACGTAACATGCTCGCCCTCTCGAGATCGGTATCACCAAAAAAAAAAAAATAAAAAAAAAAATACGAAATACGAATCTTCATGAGAGAATAATTACTCGTTATTATTCGAAAACCGTTGAAATATTTATTTATTTCATAAAATACACACGCTGGCTACGATTTTTTTTTTTTTTTTAATTATTTAAACGGTGGACGTCGTTGTTATTCATGATTTTTCTACGAATGGAATTCTCGCTGTCACTGAAAAAAAAATGAAAAAAAAAAATTGATACTTTTGAAAGGTGCTCAATTTTTTAAATATTTTTTTTACAAATCCTTATCTTTTTACATGTGTTTTGTCGCTTTTAATATAATACAAAGATACAACGATTATCTTATTCGAAATATTATCATCTGCACGTATAGCCCTGATATTGTTTTATGGCTGAAATGTTGATTCGTCGAGAATTTTTTTTTTTCTTCTTTTTTGATTGCTCCAAATTTAATTCAATAAGATTCCAACGAATCTGGCCCCTAATCTGCATCACTCAAGGATTTAAAAAAATTTGAACCGAATTCTTCAAAAAATTTCTCGATATTTTTTTCATTACAAAAAAATATCGTTACACTTCACAATTAAAAATAAAAATTACAATCTACCTATGAGTAAAAAAATAAATTATCGGCCAAGTTTGGGCTTCACTATCGGGGATCTTTTTGTAAATTACACAGTTTGGTGTCTGTGTTGAAAAACACGTGACATAATTTTTTCAGATTTTTTCATCCATTTTTTTTAGCTACCATTGGCTATCGAATTCTTTCATTTGAAACTTTTTTGTTTTTTTTTTCTTTCAATTTTGGCGGCTTGAATATGAAAAAAAGGAGAAAAAAACCAATTCTATATTTTTTTTGTATAAAAATCTCAACTTTCCGAAAAAAAAAAAAATATCGCCTAATTAATATACGTGCGTGGAAGACTCTCAAAATCAAGATTATAATTTGAAAAGTCGTTTTTTCGCCATTACCCAAAGTTCAAAAAAAATTTCCATATTTTTTTTTCAAAAAGCTGAGAAAATTTTACGTAATATATGTCATTTTTAAGTTGGGATCTCTAAAAACACTTCTGGGATTAATAAAAATGTAAAAAAAAAAACATAAATGTCATCTATTCTAACAATTTTAATATTTTTTTTTTACATTTTTTGGAGTAGCTGTTGAAACGAACAATTAGACAATTGTTGTGTACTGGTGTAAATAGTGGGTCATTGTTTTTATTATTTTACCATTACGACAACGTACAATAATTCCTTCCAGTGTTGAAATACATGTGCTAGAATGATTGTATGTTGTCTTAATGATAAAATAATAAAAATAATAACCCAGTATTTACAGCAGTACACAATAATTGTCTATTGTTCGTTTCAACAGCCACTCCAAAAAATAAAAAAATAGTAAAATTGTTAGAATAAATAAGATTTATGTTTTTTTTTTTTAATTTTCATTAATCCCAGGAGTGTTTTTAGAGATCCCAACTTAAAAATGACATATATTGTGTAAAATTTTCTCAGCTTTCTAAAAAAAATATGAAATTTTTTTTTGAACTTTGGGCAATGGCGAAAAAACGACTTTTCAGATTATAATCTTGATTTTGAGTGTCTTCGACACGTATATTAAATAGGCTATATTTTTTTTTTTTTTGAAAGTTGAGATTTTTCTACAAAAATAATATAGAATTCGTTGTTTTTTCAAATTCGAGCCGCCAAAATTAAAAGAAAAAAAACAAAAAATTTTTAAATTAAAGAATTCGATACCCAATGGTAGCTTAAAAAAAATGGAGCAAAAAATCTGAAAAAATTATTGCACGTTCTTATCAACACAGCAGACACCAAGCTGTGTAACTTACAAAAAAATCCCTTTTTTTTTTTTTTTCCTCATCGTTCCTCGTAAAATCTTAAAACTCAGAAGGGGAATTTCAGATTATTTTTTAATCCGTCGATCCATGCATTATATTTTTTATTGCATCGTAAAAAAAAAAAAAAAATCTCAATAAAAATTTACGTACAACTCTTTGAATAATAAATTCGCCGGAGCAATTTTTATGGATAATTCGTGAGGAACGAAGAAACAAAAAAAAGCTTTGAATGTTCATTAAAATATTTTGATTCGCACGGACGAGTGTCGATCGGGACAATAGCGTTTACGTTCTCGATTATAATCGGAACTTCCGCGCGAGTATTTTTCATTCACCGCCGCGCGAGTCACGGGGGGGAAGCCTTCGTCGTGAAATCGAGCCTTGCGGCGCCGCGGTCCCTGAAGACGACTTTGGCGCGGTCTCTCGATTCACGTTTTGCTCTCAATATTGCACTTCCGCTTCGAGAAACTCGCAATCAGAGCGTACTCGCTGTTGAATGAAAAAAAAAAAAAAAAAAAAAAAAAAAAAAAGCTTAATTGATCAGCCGTAACGTTCCCCGTGAATCGGAGCGTATAAGCAAAGTGTTATGATTTATCAATGAGAGTGTTTATGTTGAAGGACACACACACACACACACACACACACACACACACACATATGGGGAATTCCACGTAAAATCATAAGGTCATGGGCCTGAATCCCTGGGATTCTTATGACCAATGGATTTTTTGGTTTATTTCGGTCAAAAATGTATAACTCTAATTTTTCGAAACTTTTCCACCATTTTGTATAAAGGTGCGACGACCTTAAATATCCTTGACATGAAAATGGATATTTTTAAAATCGATGAAACTTTTTTTTCGACAAATCGGGGGGACTCGGCAACACTTTGGGCAAAATTTGGACAAACTAAAGGCATCGCAAAATTTTTTTGAAAATTCCGACGAAATCTTGACAAAATTTTCATATAATTTTACGAGGCCTGCATATAAACGTAAAAGTTGATAAGGCGCTAACTGTGCGTTGGGCGAAATCTTGGAAAAAAAAAAAAAAAAAAAAAAAAAAACTATTGCAACTAATTTAAAAACAAGCTTATATGCATGAAATCCGTCGCGTTTACCAACCATTGAAGATGCTAAATAAATTCACTGATATGTCTACGCGATTGCCAGTCTCTCGTTAACGCACGTGACGTGTAGTACTGGTATAGGCCAATTAGTTCGCTCGAGTATTTTATCAGGAAGAAAGATTTAATGCGGAAAAATCCCACATCATATCGTTAGAATCAAAATGCCCCTCTGTCATATCCCAGGAAATTACTCATCCATTTTTCCATCGCTTGGATCGCGTCAGGAAATAAAAAAATTTGCAAAAATTAATGCCAGAAACAATTATCCATTATTATGATTATTTTTTTTTTTTCTTGCCAAATGTATTATTCGCAAGCGTAATACAGTGCCTGCGTTTTGATAGAAATATAAATTAAAAAAAAAAAAAAAAAACTCATCCCTTTCTCTCGAATTTTCTATCGAATCGAAGTTTTCAACGAGACTCCATCCTGCTTCAAGCGTCCTTTAAATAAAAGTCGTTGAAAAAAAAAAAAAAAAAAAAAAACCCCCCGCAAATTGTCACGAATTTTTGACAAATTCATTAATCAATAAAACAATTAATTGATCAATTGTTTTATTAATTTTCGAATTCGATGCTTTGAAAGCAAGCTTTAAAATGATAAATTAATCGACGAATTGATGACTCCGTCGAATTTGTGACTCCGTCACACGATAAATCCTTAGCGATGAGACACACACTTTATTGAGAAAATAAAATTCTTGTATCTCCGGTGCATGCGCGCGAAGTTGGAAAAAATATTTTCCGTACGAAATCAAATTTGCAAAAAAAAACAATTTTTTAAATTAAAAAAAAAATTACGTCCTCGGATCAAAGAATCTTGATATCAATTACCGACCATCATTACTTTAACTCCCGAGAGTCTCGCTGATTCGTGATAAAAAAAAAACACGTTATTTTTTCAACGATCAGCATACTTGCGGTGTATACTTGTAGCGAACGAGAGAGAGCTAGTCTCGTTTCGAACTGGAGCAATTCGCGTTCCTTTCTCTCGTCTCGATTCAGCTCTGGGCATTCACAATAACCCAAGAGTATACCCGCGAGCATGCAGCACCGCAGTCGATCTCCGGCAGCCTTCAAATTCGAACGTAACGCGGTATGCGCGACACTGGCAATTCTTCGATACGCGCTCATGATACGTAATTTTTACCGAGAAGCGTCGAAATAAAAAAATATATATACACATATATATATATATTATGTTGCGAGTGTCGTATAATTGAAATCGAAAAAAAAAAAAATCTCTCAATAATGTGGCGGACAATTTTTCGTTCATTTCGACGGTATCGTTCTCAATTTCTCTAACACCTGTTCTCCGGTAAAGTTTTTGCGAATCAACGAATTTTTCTTTTTTTTTAATCCATTTAAAAAAGTGTCCGTTGCTCGCCATTAAAAAAAAAGTGTCCGTTGCCCTCCATTTGAAAACGTGTCCGTTGCCATTTTTCTATGGTCATTTGAGATGAAAAATCATTGAGACTTTTCGTGTTTACATCGGAGAGGGAAAAACAAAACAAAAAAAAAAACGAAAAAAATATGTAAAGGACAAGAGCGAAAAGAAAATATGTCAAAGTTAACGAAACCACCGGTGCACAAAGTGCGTCAGATGTACGACAGTATCTCGAGAATTGGATTACAAAAATCGAGCGATCAAACGACCTTACGAGGAAACGAATGTTCCTCGATGCCAGAAGACATGCGTTTGCTCGGGTCAGTATACAAACTTTCTGATCGTTAAAAAAAAATTTCGATATAAGCTTATACTTATACTTATAGATAGTATAAAACTATGAGGCGTTACATGCACACCTAAGTTGCGGGCAATCTTCGAAAAATTGATGCATAAATTATTTTAAATTTCCAAAAAATCATACATTCAGTAATAGTCCTTTGGTGATTTTTTTTTTTTTCAAATCCGGTACCAAATATAATTGTCTTTTAGCACATTTTGTGAGACAAGTGCTGGCTCGATAGTCAAAAATTCATAAAAATGAGTGCAAAAAATTCTTTTTTTTTATTTTCATTTTGAGAGCAAATTTTCTATGAAAAATTGAAAATTTCTGAAAAAAAATTCCAAATTTCACAAAATTTAAGTCCTTTCACAGACTCTCGTTAAACGAACCACGCTTCAATGATACTTTATATTTAAAAAAAAAAAGAAAATCTCGCCCGATATCTCAAAATTTGGGCAAACTACAAAGGCATCGCAGAAATTTTTGAAAATTCCCACGAAATCTTGGAAAAATTTTCAAATAATTTTACGAGGCCTGGCATATAAACACAAACGCCCATATAAATATCCCAGGATATTTTTTTTTCCAAATGGCAAATGAAATTTTCTTTGCCTTCGCGAAAGTAGCTTTGGGTTTTCCCCCTCCTTCTCTGTTGTCCCTCTCTATTTTTTGAAATAAAGAATATTAAAAAATGAAAATTGACAAAATAGAGAACGAATCACCGGTATAAGCGCGTATATTTTTTTGCCGCTATTTCTGAATCAAGAACAAAGCCCCGTTATCAAAGTTCGAATGCTCGACTTGGCAACTCTTTTATCGCAAAAAAAAAAAAAAAAAAAAAAACGAATATTTTAATTCTCCCGAGGACATAATTTATGATTGTTTTTACAATTGATATGCGACAGACGCGAATACTGATACTTTATCCGAGGCAGGTATATCATTTTCCTGGGTAATAAATAATTTATCGAGCAAACATTTTGAAGAATCATGAATAAAAATTATTTCGAAGAATAAAAATTTGTGTAAATCGTATTATCTCTCGATACTCATCACATATAGCAAATTGTAGCGTAGGATCTTGAGCGTGTATTAAAAAAATTTCAAGTCGATTCCACGGCGATATATTTGACCGTTCGGAAAGTCGGCAAATATTTATTCAATGGTGGCTTGCTAAAAAAAAAAAAAAAAAAAAAAAAAAAAAATTCAACGACATTCCCCGGGACGAATCTCGTTCTTCCGAGGTTTCCCGAACTTTTAAAAATATTCAGAATTTCTCGAGCGTATATTGAATTCAGGTGAACAGTGCCTCGTTTCAATATATATCACGGAGATGAAAAATATTGAACGGATTTTTATCGATGACGTTTGGGGTCAATACATATGTACAACTTATTGCTATGCTTGTGAATAAAATATTCAGACTCGTGTGTGTCTTTACGTGAGAACGTATCTGGCGCTCGTTCGGCAGGCAGGTTTTTTTTTTTTTTTAATTGTATTCTTTCTCTTTTTTTTTTTTTTAATGAAAGCGCGATTCATGTGCAGAAAGTGTGACGGTTTAGTACAAGCTGTCGCGAGCCGGTAAAAGAGTTGTCATTCAATAATTATACGATTAAAATCGTAGAAAGCAATCTCGTTTTTCGCCGGGTTCGATACCTTTATCGTGTTAAAATTTATGAGTTCGTTTAATTTATCAATCGATTGTTCTTGATTATATAATAATAAAATAAAACTATTTGTCGATTTACTTTTCTTAATTTTTATTTACTTTCCAAGCGCACTGACTTTAATCAAAAGTGACTTTCGTCGACAATATTGCATACTTCATGATAAGATAAAAATGGGGAAAAAATTCAACCGCAATAAAGACGATAAGAAGATTAATTTTGAATAATAATAATAATGCCAAAAAGTTATCAATAAGTTGTTTGAACAAAGCATTGTTTAACAAATTTTTAGGGAAAGTTTTTTTTTTTGACACGTGAAATGAATTCGTTGATTTTTCTGACTGCACATGAATTTTTAAAAAAATTTCTTATCATTTTGAAATTTTGGTTTTCGGAAATTTGTAAAGGTTGGTATTTACGAAACTATTCGTTCAATGCCCTGGAAACTTCTTAGTTGTAATACACAACGTTTTTACGAAAACATATCCAAAATTCATGATTTTTCCTTTATTTTTCAAAATTAAAAAAATTTCGAAAACCGAAATTGTGCGAATTGTCCGAAAGTGCGGTGATCGCACGGTTTTTCTGCTCGCGTGTTCAACTACACCCGTTGGAAAACTGAAATTTGATAGATCAGATATAATAGATATTGTAAAAGATTGAAAAATTACTCTTCACCCTCGCAATTCAAGCACTACATCACAAAAAAAGTTTCAATTTTCCGGTTAAAAATAATAATCAGAACTCCGACTCTCTCTTGTTTCATGCGTGCCCCTCGCTCACACCCGCGCCTACGTTTCCGCTTATCCTTTGCCCACAGAAATGATCGTACCTCCTTAAGATCGTCACGTTTCAAAGCAATATATATATATATATATATATATATATATATATATAAGATGTTCCTCGACGAAATTGCGAAGACAGGCACGAGTTCTCGAGGGGATGGATGAGATAGAAGAATTTATTTCATACCCGATATACCCTGCTCATAATAGCACTATATATATGTCACTCCAGGAAATTCCGAGGGGTATATGAGAAATAGCGGGAGAGATCATAATAATGCGTGAAATGCGTCAGCAAAGCTCGCCCACGATATTCGTGATAGAATTCAAGACGATATGAGAATTACCGGGGAGGAAAAATTCGTATATTTTCAGAAAAAATATGTTCCCTTAATTACATAATATATGGACCGATAAAAAATAATTCTTGAATATGCATAATCTTATTTCGCGTATATGACGGAATTTTTCTGAAAAAAAAAAAAACATGTGTTTTGACAAGTTGAAAATTGCGCAATTGCCAATCCAATAAATTGAATTTAATTCCGATAAATTTTGATTTGAATGAAATTTATTCAAGTTTAATCAATCTATTTTTTCATTCTCGATTCGTATGAACCATGCAAATAATTGAGGGCTTTGAAGTTGAATTTAAATAAACGGTTTTGCCTCTCGAAAAAATCAATATTTTTTCATTGATATTGAAAAAATGATTTATCGATACGAAATGAAATTTCATGAACAGATTTTCATTGTGTAGGATTTTGATATTTGCGAAACATTATTGTTATACATTTAATTATTTTCCGATGACATTCAGTATTCATCAAACGCATAAATGTAATTACTATAATAGTTTTGGAAATCTTACAGTAAACCTCAGTTCTGACACATCCTAATTTTTTGTACTAGCTTTTCTTATCTTGCGACGTCTTTCACCTTTTGCGTATCGCATCTCTCTCTCTCTCTTTCAATTTCCATGTTTCATTCGATTCCTCGAGACTTCGTTAATTAATTTTACTCTAATTACGAATATCGAATGGCGAATAAACAAACAGAGATATAATAATAAATGGCAATAAAGGAATCGAAATAAAATCATAAGACATAAAGGATTTAGTTTGTAAGTCATACGAACGAAATTTTCGTATTTCACAGGTGATCTCAGAGTCTCGGTGAATCTTAAAGTCTCAAAACCTCAAATTACTCTGTGATAAATTTTTAAAAATATGTATTTAATGTTCAATGAACGATATTTTTCAATGTCAATATTCCTCTCTTATTGCTCTACGAAATATCATAGAGTTGCCAGCATAACGTACAGAGAAACTTTGAATAATTAAACTTGTGCTCCCTGACACAATATTGATTCGTAGAACGAATAACCATCGTTGATAATAGATACGGGTGCACCTGTGTTCGTCGATTGGTAATACGAAACTGTTATTCTACTCGTGAAGAGTCAAAGAAATGCGATAAAGTCTCAAACATCGGTTAAACCGTATTAACACATGAAATTAAAAAAAAAATCCTCAACAAATCACATTATCCTCCTAATGCAATCATCCTCGAACAGTTGAATCGCGATCTTATTTCGCTTCATATAACATGCGACTTGTAAAACGTTTTACAAATATATATATATATAATATTATATTATATATAGTTCTATTAACAATGACGTTTTAACGCAAATACTCTCACGAGCGCGTGAAACCAATTTCTATAATCAAACTATAAAAAAAAAAAAATGACCGTATCATATTCACAAGAAGCAAGAATTTCATAATCAAACCGTGATTGATCGAGTCATAAAATATTCGATTGCTTCAATATGATTAATTACATTCGTTGATTCTCCTCAGTTTTATTGCAGCTTTCGTGTTTTAATTTGAATTTAACACTTTACATTTGATTCACGATTTTTTAATGCACAGAAATCTCCAATTATTTATAAGCAACAATGCATTAAAACAATTAACTCTAATCCAGATGTGATTATCAACAAAACCGTGGTTTATTTCCTACATTACGAAATCAAGTGAGCAAAAATGTTTTTTTTTTTTAACTTATTACGAAGAATTATCTTAATTAGTTTAGTGTCGTTTTATTGAAAGCTTAATGTTTAATTTTTATTTAAAAACTACAATCTAGGCTTGCTCATTGAAAAATATTAACCATTTTATATTTATCTGGGCTCATGAGCGGCAAATAAGCAATTTCCTGTTGAATCAAACACGTGTTGAGTTGATTGATCATAAAATATTCAATCATTTTATTATATTTCCCAAAATTTGTTAACCGCCATTTTCTTTCATCTTTTATCCTTGCGATCTAAAATTATACATTCAATTTACGATTTATTTATTCTCTCGTGGAGACTCAAATTTATTTATATCTTCACAAAACTTTACATTATTCTTGATTTGTTGAATTCGCGACGTGTATATACTACACTAGGACCTCGATTTAACGGCCAGTGGCGGGACCGGCTCCGCATCGCACCTTGTTAAATCGAGGATGTGCATGCCCCGCCCATGTTGTATCTGCGCATCGGCACTCCGTGCTACGGGCCTGATCGGGGAGACTTTAAGCGTCCCCCACCATCTCCCACCACGCGAAAAACCGATCGATAAATGCGACATGGTGGGGACTGTCTATTAAATCGAGGGCCATTAAATCGAGGTCCTAGTGTATATTAGGACATAGAATGCCTGAAAAGTAGCGCGAAGCGATGATTCAAAGTTTCATTCACTTTCCATGATATTATAAAATATAAATTTCATTATCGTTATGATTATCAGCGGTTTATCTTCGTCCCCTTCCTCAAAATCCATCATGCCAGCTTTTGTTTTCATTTATCTGTGTAAGTACACGATGGCATGATATCGATAAACGCGTATATACGTTTCTATATATCCACCGTTACTAATCCGAAACGAAATAAATTTGCTGGCAAAGCCACGCAGCATTAGTGATAAGTAGGCCGTGTGAGAAGTCATATACAATCAACCGGACGTTCGTGAGACGGCGATAAACGAATTGACCAGTTTTCTCGATAATTTCGCTGTGTTTTCCGTATTAATGTTAAAAAAATAACAATAATAAAAATAAATAATCAAAAATTATCGAGCACTCTCGAGGACGTTTATAATTATCGATAAATCAGATATTGAAAAAAAAAAAAATCGCGATTAACGACCGTGAGTTAGATCGATAAAAGGAATTTACGACTGGACAATATTGGATAAAAATGCAAAATTTTTAATTCTCCAGTCGACATTAATCATTTTCCTATTATTTACGATGAAAAATCACTGACAAATTTGCCGAGAGTATGGACAAAAGTTATCGATCGAACGAGAGACGTGAGCAGCGTCTCGACGCTGATTATATAATTAATCGCAAAAGATCGTAACGCCCATGCAGGCTCGAATTCTCGCACGTCGAAATATTTCGTAAAATTGTAATTAAAATAATCGCAAAATGCCGAAGGGAGACGATAAAAAGCCACTTATCGCAACGAATTATCGATCTGCCGATAATTGTTGGTAAGAAAAATGAATCTTTAGCAAAATTTAATATAATCCTCCCTGTATGGATATTTTTGTTTCTACATTTATTATACATTATTCACGAATTAAATTTTCAACGAGCTCTCGGAATTGCCCTGCTGAAGTACGAGTACCGAAGTACAAGAAGCGTAAAGATTCGCAGCATTCTTTAGCCCATTTTTTTTTCAGAATGCCAAATAATTGTACCGAAAAAAAAGATCAATGATCAAAATATAAATTGACGCGATAATGGGAAGATTGCTAAGGGTGATTGAGATTTAAAAAAAAAAAAAAATTTATTTCATTCTTTCCGATATCGCATCAGGAATGACGATGAGGATGCCGATTTCGAGGCAACTAGCCATCTCGTCAAAGTCCCGAGAGCACAGGATGCAAACGGTGTCGATAAAAAATACTCGACGATTCGTATAAACATCGAAGGTATGAGCTGTCAGAGTTGCGTGAAAAATATCGAGTCTACGATCGGCAGTCGTGAGGGTGTCACGAGGATCAAGGTTGTGCTCGAAGAAAAGGCTGGTTACGTCGATTATAATATTGACGATACGTCGTCGTCGGAATTGGTCGAGGCGATAAACGAAATGGGTTTTGACGCTTTTCTCGTGTCCGAGAAGAACGATGATTCGCGTTGCAAGGGCCGAGAAATCGGACCGATTACCAGCACTTGTAGTATACACATAGACGGCATGACATGCTCTTCCTGCGTCAATAGTATCACAGGTAAGATATCCAATGATGATAAACGATCAATGAATTAACCTTTTGAGATGGTCGATGAATTACGAAATTAAAAAAATCGGCTGCTTTTTTTCCCCGTATAATTCTCGAGCTGATCAAACCCAAACTAAACTCAAAAATGTTTCATTCTTCATTCCCCGTTGTGTTTTTTTACTCAGAAAATTAAAAATAAATCATTTCTATTGAAAAGAATAGCCCACCCACACATCCATGGAATACCTTTTTTCTTTTCACGTTCAGTATTTTTTTTAACCCCAAAAGTTGATCCACTATTAGGAAAAAAAAGGATCAGAAATTAAAGACTCAAATTTTAAAGTTAACCGTGCCCGCAAGGGTGAGTCCTGAAGGATTGAAAAATTTGGACGAATTCCGGAGAGTTTGAGAAATAATTTAAAAACTATCGAGCGTAACACTGGATTGGTATTTTTTTAATTGCTAAATATATATATATTTTGTAATTCTTTAAGTTAGGGGTGCCTGTAAGGTTGAGCTCTCCGGAGGATTGAAAGATTTGAGAAAATTCTGGAGAGCTTATGAAATATAATTCAAAAAATTTTTAGCATAAAATTGAACAGGTAGTTTTTTTTTTCAAAATTTCGTTCGTTGAACGTTCAAAGCTTCAAGCAAATCTCAAATTTCATATTTTTTTTTTTTCGTGTTAAACTTCCCCAATTGTTTACATATCGTATGCCGATGGTGGACGTATAAGATTGCAATACGTCTTGGATATCATTGAATAAAATTGAAGCCCGAACATTGAATTTAATTGTATTTGTTTGAGGTGTAATATCGGAAAAGCCAGGAGTCAAGGAGATAAACGTTAATCTCGAGGCTAAGGAAGCCAAAGTATCTTACAGCAGTGGTGACGTGACTGCCGATGAAATTGCAATGTACATAGAGGAAATGGGTTTTGATGCGTTTGTCAAGCAGGTAAACGGACACGATCTCGTTCGATCGGATAAATCTTCGACGAACATGAAAAAAGATATCGTTGCTGCAACGACCGACGGCGCTGGCGATGGTAAAACCAACGAAAAATCTGCCAAATGCTTTCTACAGATAAAGGTAAAGATCCAAAAGATCCACACTAACTTTTTGAGTAATATTCAGGGAAAGTCCAAAGAAATAAATGTTTCTTATAGATTATGTCGAAAATTTGGCATAAATAAATAAACATATTACAATCTCGTGCAAAAGATCCAATTGAGTCTCGAATTGAAGAACTTGGGGGAAAATGAAAAAAAAAAAAACTCATTTCTCTCAAAAATGGAAATTAATGGGAAAAAAAAAAATTAATTTTGACATTTCAAGGGTATGACATGCGCCTCGTGCGTTACGGCGATAGAAAAAAATTGCAAAAAATTATACGGTGTCGAGAGTGTGCTGGTTGCATTAATGGCTGCCAAGGCCGAAGTGAAATACGATCCGGAAAAAATACGTCCATTGGACATAGCTCTGAGCGTCACGGATCTTGGATTTCCCACGACTCTGATCGAGGAGCCCGGCACGGGAGAGGGCGAGGTCGAATTAAAGGTAAATTCAAACATTTATCATGAATGAAATTCAAAAATCGAAGAATGAAAACAAAAAAAAAATGAAAAAGTTGCAACTGGCCAATTTTTGTTTTTATTTTCGTTTTTTTTTTTTTTTTTTTTTCCCCCTAAGTAAATCTATAACGGAGTTTTGTGCTCAGATAACAGGGATGACTTGCGCCTCTTGCGTAAACAAAATTGAATCGACAGTGAAGAAAATACCCGGTGTACGCTCGGCGATTGTTGCACTTGCAACGCAACGGGGAAAATTCAAGTACGACGCGACCGAGACCGGTGTACGCGATATAATCGAGAAAATCAACAAATTGGGATTCGAGGCGACCCTGTTCAGCAACAAAGACAAGGAGAATCGAGGCTATCTCGACCAGAAGTAAGTCAGAGTGATCGAATTTTTTCATTCAACGTGACGCTTTAATTTGAAAAAGAGCGATATCTATTTTTTTTTTTTTTTTCAATTTTCATCCCTCAATGTCTTTTTTTTTTTACAAAGTTCCAAGTATCATTGAGTTAAATTTTAAAACTTAATTAAAAACAAAAATTTAATTCAAGAATTAAGGAACAAAAATTTGACACACATTCCTCACGATTCTTTCGATATTCCACCGAAACGAAATTCTGCTGTTCAACTTTGCTATAAAAGTAACGAAATAATAAAAAAAAAAAAAAAAAATTCCCCTATCGATCGAGGAGCGTGGGGCTGAATTCCAAAAAACTGGAATTAATGATTTTATCAAGTATGATAGTCTGTCATCAGTTTGATATTAAAATATTTTTTATTTTTTAAATGTTTTCCTCGCTTTTAGGGCCTGTAAACGTGGAGTAAGCAGTACTTTTAAGTCCTAGGACTTAAAAGTACTACTTTTACTAAAAAAAAGTACAAGTTTTACTAAACTTTTACTACTTTTTACTACTTTAAGTTTACTACTTTTACTAAAAAGTTTACTATAAGTTTTACTACTTTTACTAAAAAAAATACAAGTTTTACTAAAAGAGTACTAAAAAAGTAAAAGTTTTAGTAAAAAAGTTTTATTAAAAGTACTAAAAGTACAACTTTTACTAAACTTTTACTACTTTAAGTTTACTACTTTTACTAAAAAGTTTACTATAAGTTTTACTACTTTTACTTAAAAAAATACAAGTTTTACTAAAAGAGTACTAAAAAAGTAAAATTTTTAGTAAAAAAGTTTTATTAAAAGTACTAAAAGTACAACTTTTACTAAAAAAGTACAAGTTTTACTAAACTTTTACTACTTTAAGTTTACTACTTTTACTAAAAAGTTTACTACTTTAAGTTTTACTACTTTTACTAAAAAAAGTACAAGTTTTACTAAAAAATTACTAAAAAAAGTAAAATTTTTAGTAAAAAAGTTTTATTAAAAGTACTGAAAGGAGTAAGTAGTACTTTTAAGTCCTAGGACTTGAAAGTACTACTTTTTACTTCTCGTCTGCAAGCCCTAAAAAACTCGGAAAACATTATAGTGTGGTATAAAATATTGTGTGCACGAGGAAGGTAGGTCTTTTAAGGCCTCGCGAGATGTTTTCAGTACTCGGCTTTAACCCCTTCACTGGCAAGAACGCATATATGCGTCCTAAACTGAAGTAGACATTTCTGGCAAGGACGCATATATTCGTCCACTGCCAAAAACGAAGATTCAGGATGGTTCTGGTGCGCGAATGACCGTCTATAGGGGTTTTTTTGGGGCCGCTGAACACGAATCTGGTGTGAAAATTTAAAAATTCCAAATGACCGATCCAATATGGTCGACCGAAAATTTTGTAAAATCTTTAAATTCGGCGAATTTAGATGAAATTGCGATGTTCAGGGGTTTTTTTTTACTCGCTAAACACGAATTTTGTGTCAAAATTTTAAAATTCGAAATGCCCGATCCAACATGGTGACCATAATTTCGAAAAATTTTAAAACCAGATACGAAATTGGGACTTTCAAGTTTTATTTTTACAGAACTCTTTCTCCGACTTTTTTTTCCACTTCCAGAAACGTTCACCAAGGTCTCAGAATCGTCTGCCAGTGAAGGGGTTAAAAGTGCCACTTTACCTTCTTCGTACGCACTATTGGTTTTTTTTTTTTTTTTTTTATTACAGGTTCAGATATTCACTCCAATTATTTGGTGTTAGAAATACAGCCAATACCTTTTTGTTTTTCTTTCAATGTTTTTTTTTTTCCCTTCCAGAGAGGAGATACAGAAATGGAGATCGGCGTTTTTGATATCACTAGTTTTCGGTGTACCCTGTATGATCATAATGACGTATTTCATGCTCGTGATGTCAATCGGTGGGAAACGTCACGAGGAAATGTGCTGCATAATACCCGGTCTTTCGTGGGAAAATTTGTTACTGTTTGTCTTTTCTACCCCTGTGCAGGTAAATTTCATCGAAATTTTTTTTTTTTAATTTTTTATTTTTCATGCTCACATCCCTCAAAACTTGAGTTTTGATGGAAAAAAACATTCTCGCGAAGAGGGAGCTCTGTAGCTGAAGTCGAAGCCGCCGCTCATCGAACGTTTCTAATTATAACAGCCAATTAACGCGTCTTTGACGAACTTTTTGGAAGGAAAAATTTGAGATCATGAGGATTGTATTTCATATAAAAAGAATCTTCGATGATTTAAAAGTTTCAAACGATATTGCCGAACGAAAAGTAGCGGAATTTTATTCATTATTAACTATAAGGATAGAGTTAAAGCGCAATATATACTTTTAGTCGCTGATTTCCACCGAAAGACGTATGCCACGTGTAAAAAAAGCGTCGTTGGCGTTAATTTTTACCGAAAATAAATAAATAAATCACATTTTGCGTTTTTTTTTTTTTTTTGCATAAAGTCATAGCGGAAAAATTGTTAAAGGTGAATAACTTTGCTTATATACTATCTTTCCTCAGACCAATGATTTCCTATTTCAGTGCGTATCAGAGTTAAGAAAAAGACTTATCGGGAAAAAAAAAATTTCACCAGACACGAATTGTTTATGACAATTGATAAACAATTTTAAATCGTAAAAATTATCGTTATGAACAAAATCGACCCAATATTTTATTTAGAACACGATTGGTGTCAAAAAAAAGCCGTTCAACTTAAAATTTTTCCGAATTTTTTTACAAAAAATTATAAATTAGGAATAAACAAAATCTTATTGAATGAAATATTTTTTTCTTAATTCGAAATACAATTCTCGTGGTCTCAAATTTTTCCTTCCAATAATTTCGTCACAGACGTTGAAACGGTCCAATGAGCGGCGGTTTCCACTCGAGCTACAGAGCTTCCTCTTCGCGAAGATGTTTTTTTTTTTTTTTTTTTTTTCTATCAAAACTCAAGTTTTGAGGGATGGGAGCATGAAAAATCCAATTTTTTTTTTTAAACACTCCGGTATACATTACACATGAAATATTCTTTGATTTTGTCGAATTTCCGGAAAATACAGAGAATTTTTTGATTCATTTCAGTGTTTCGGTGGCTGGCATTTTTACGTTCAAGCTTACAGAGCGATAAAACACGGCACGACGAACATGGACGTTCTCATCTCCATGACCACTACAATATCATACGTATATTCGATCGGTGTTCTGACCGCGGCAATAGCGATGCAGGAAAACACGAGCCCGCAGACGTTCTTCGATACTCCGCCAATGCTGCTCGTTTTCATAAGTCTGGGACGTTGGCTGGAACACGTGGCAAAGGTTCGTCAAAGTTGATAATTAAAAAATAAAAAAAAAAACAAAAAAATCATCAATATAACTCAGATTTAATTTTTTTTAAACTAAAAATTGAATGATCATTGTGAAAAAAAAAAAACAATCGTAGATCCTGCCGCACGAATAAGCTGCGCATTTCCGTTATTGAGTTTCAAAGGCGGAAAAAAAATCCCTGAAAAGCTCTGAGCTTGATAAAATTTTTCACGCAACAAAAGTCTTTCGAACTAAATGAAAAAAGAAAAAATGATTTGCTCGCGAAACATCCTCAACGAGGATAACCACAATTAAAAGAAATTACGCTTAGCGAGCTACGATCAATCATCGAGTACTGTCCCAAATTTCTAATTTTTCTTTCAAAATTTCCCAAACTCAGACCAAATCGCCAATCGAAAAAAATTACAAAAAAAAAAAATAAAATAAAACATCATCAATATAACTCAGATTTAATTTTTTTGAAACTAAAAATTGAATGATCATTGTGAAAAAAAAAAACAATCGTAGATCCTGCCGCGCGAATAAGCTGCGCATTTCCGTTATTGACTTTCAAAGGGGAAAAAAAAATCCCTAAAAAGCTCTGAGCTTGGTAAAAATTTTCACGCAACAAAAATCTTTCGAACTAAATGAAAAAAAAAAAAGAAAAAATGATTTGCTCGCGAAACATCCTCAACGAGGATAACCACAATTAAAAGAAATTACGCTTAGCGAGCTACGATCAATCATCGAGTACTGTCCCAAATTTATAATTTTTCTTTCAAAATTTCCCAAACTCAGACCGAATCGCCAATCGACAAAAATTACAAAAAAAAAAAATAAATTAATTAATCACAGGGAAAAACATCGGAGGCACTTTCCAAGCTTCTTTCGCTGAACGCGACGGACGCGGTGCTCGTGAAGCTCGGTGAAAACAGCGAGATAATATCGGAACGTTTGATAAGCGTCGATCTCGTGCAGCGGGGCGATATTCTAAAGGTCGTTCAGGGCGCAAAAGTACCGGTCGACGGTAGGGTAATCATGGGACATTCGGCGTGCGACGAGAGTTTAATTACGGGCGAGAGTATGCCGGTAACGAAGAAAAAGGATTCGGTGGTGATAGGTGGCTCGATAAATCAGAACGGTCCGTTGATGATAAGAGCTACGCATATCGGTGAGCACACGACACTGGCGCAAATAGTTCGCCTCGTCGAGGAGGCACAGACGAGCAAAGCGCCGATTCAACAATTGGCCGATCGAATCGCCGGTTATTTCATACCGTTCGTTATTCTCGTTTCGTTGCTTACCCTCGTTACATGGACGATCGTTGGTTACGTAAACGTGAAAATTTTGCTATCAATGACGTCCTCGTCGTCGTCTTCGTTTTCGGAAATCTGGGCCAGTATGCCGAGAATAAATCGCGAAGAAATTATATTTCAGTCTGCATTTCGTTGCGCATTGTCGGTACTGGCGATAGCTTGCCCATGCGCGCTTGGTCTGGCAACGCCGACCGCGGTTATGGTCGGGACCGGTGTCGGCGCTCTCAACGGTATACTCATAAAAGGTGCCGAACCATTGGAGAACGCGCACAAAGTTAAGTGCATTGTTTTCGACAAAACCGGCACTCTGACCAATGGAATTCCCATGGTCGCGAAAATTGTTCATTTCGCGAACGAAAAGAAATATCCGATCGTTCGTTTGCTCGCTGTCGTTGGTACGGCCGAGATCAACAGCGAGCATCCCATAGCATCGGCGATCGTGCGTTACGTCAGGGATACCTTCGATACCGAGGTCAATGGTTTGTGCACGAATTTTCAAGCTGTCGCTGGCTGCGGTCTGAAATGTCGCGTCGCTCATCTCGGCAAGATGCTCGCTCAAGCCGAGAAATCCGAAAAAATGATAAATTATACGAATCAGCTTGGACGCGGTGACTCGTCACCCAACGAATCTCGTTTAAACGAAGTTACGGTAGATCATGTGCCGCTTTTCGCGCGTCAACACGAGAAAAATAATCGTGAACTCGAAATTTTACTCGCGCCCGGTGATCAAATTGTTAACGATGATGATGATGATGATGATGATGATGATACCGCGGATAATGACGTTTACGAGGTTTGCATTGGAAATCGCGAATGGATGAGAAGAAACGCGATAGAGATATCCCAGGAGGTTGATACGCGGATGATCGAGGAGGAGGAACTTGGAAATACGGCGATTTTAACGGCTATAGATGGTAGCCTCGTTGCCATGATAAGCGTCGCCGATACCGTAAAACCGGAAGCACATCTGGCCGTATATAGCCTCAAGAGAATGGGACTCGAGGTCATATTGCTTACCGGTGACAATAGAAAGACTGCAGCCTCTATCGCGAGACAGGTGGGAAACGAGAGAATACAAAGAATATAGTACATTGCGTGTGCGTGCGCGCGCCCCAGGGAGTCAAAGTGGTATACTTTTAAGGCTGAGCATGATTTTTTTTTTTCCCGTACGAGTCGCGGATGAGCACTGAAAACATCGTGCGAGGCCTTAAAAGCTGTATCTCTGCGTTCACGCGATACTTTATGCAACACTATCATGTTTTACGAGCTTTTAAGGCTTCTAGACGACGAGTAAAAAAGTAATACTCTCAAGACCTGGGACTTGAAAAAGTAAAAAGTAGTACTTTTAGGTCCTAGGACTTGAAAAAGTAAAAAGTATAGTACTTTTAAGTCCTAGGACTTGAAAAAGTAAAAGGTAGTATGTTTTTTTAAGATCTAGGACTTTAAAAAGTAAAAAAGTAGTACTTTTAAGTCCTAGGACTTGAAAAAGTAAAAGGTAGTATGTTTTTTTAAGTCCTAGGACTTGAAAAAGTAAAAAGTAGTACTTTCAAGTCCTAGAATTTGAAAAAGTAAAAAGTAGTACTTTCAAGTTAGAATTTGAAAAAGTAAAAAGTAGTACTTTCAAGTCCTAGAATTTGAAAAAGTAAAAAGTAGTACTTTTAAGTCCTAGGACTTGAAAAAGTTTAAAAGGAGTACCTTTAAGTCCTGGGACTTAAAAAAGTCAAAAAGGAGTACTTTCAAGTCCTAGGACTCGAAAAAGTAAAAAGTAGTACTTTTAAGTCCTAGGCCTTGAAAAAGTAAAAAGGAGTACTTTTAAATCAAGGAATTGAAAAAGAAAAACAGCTGATGGAGAAGAGAAAACATAATTTTGACTGTCTCGCATGCACCCGTCTTTTTTTTTTCAGTCGAAAAAAAGAAAATTATTTCAGCCAAGCGGGTTTGTTCAAAGTAGAAGAAATAAAAACATTGACACTTTTTATCTATCGAGATTTCCTGGAGCACGAACAAAATCATAAAACTCTTTTGCTCGAATCTTCTCTGCTTTTATTTTCCTGTAATTTTGTCTCCGATCGATCTTATTGAGCACTCGTCAAATACTCTTGTGATTGAAATAATTTCCATAACTTCTCCGATACTTTGAAAGGTGGAAAAAAAAAGTATATATTTACCGTTCGCTGAGAAAGCGGAAGTAAATCCCAAAAAGTAAATCTCGTCGATGATTTCTTCGTGGCAAAAAGCCGCCAACTTTTGCGCCATAAAAAATAAAACTAACCCTCAGACCCAAAAGGTGGATCATTTTTGTACGAGTCGATTTTAATTGTTCGAAAAGTTCGAGAAATATCCACTGCTCCGCAGTCGCGCTCCCTACCTGCCTAAAAAATAATTACTTCAGATTTTCTTTTTCATAGCGCTGTAGCGGAAGGTTCAAAGATGGTATATGAATTTTTATAGATTTTTGTTTTTTATAATACGTTAAGTCGGTGAAAAACAAGCCGGACAAAAATGACGCATCTTTCAAGGGTTTCGAAAGAAAAAGCCAGAATTTTGCGTTCATTAGCGTATTTCATAATTAGGTGGGCATCAGCAAGGTCTTCGCGGAGGTTTTACCTTCTCACAAGGTAGCCAAGATACAGAGACTCCAGGAGCAGGGTCTTCGTGTCGCGATGGTGGGTGACGGTGTCAATGACAGTCCGGCGCTGGCACAATCCGACGTGGGTATCGCGATCGCCTCGGGCACGGACGTGGCCGTTGAGGCCGCCGATGTCGTATTGATGAAGGTAAATCCATGTGAATTACGACGATCGTTTAATCCTTACCGGGCAAATCAATTTTTTTCGATACTCGGAAAAATTAATTATTCGCAAATTCTAATCGATGTAAAATTCTTATTAAAAAAAAATTGTTGCATTCAGAATGATCTGTTGGACGTGATCGGATGTCTCGATCTCTCGAGAAAAACCGTCTACAGAATACGACTGAACTTTCTGTTCGCCAGTATTTATAATTTATTGGGCATTCCAATAGCCGCTGGGATATTCAGTCCTTTCGGTTTCTTCCTTCAACCCTGGATGGCTTCGGCGGCCATGGCACTGAGTTCAGTTTCCGTCGTAGGCAGTTCTCTGATGCTAAAACTGTGAGTACCGATAAATTGATCTTTTGGTTTTTTTTTTCGAAATTTTTCCATTCAAGAGTATCTCGTGATTTCAGTAAAAAAAAAAAAAACAAAATTTCAACGATAACAAATTTTAAGAATAAAAACTGAAATGAAAAAAAAAAAGCAATTTCGATGTCGACTGAATCTATGCCATACGGCAAGGAGAATTAATGACCGGAAGGAATGAGCAAGTTTTTCATTCACAGGGATTTAATTTCATTTTATTTTTGTATTAAAAAGTGTCAAGTGCCCAAGCTCGATAGTTGCAAATTCACGAAAGCTCGAGCAACCGCATTTGTTTCTCATGAAAATGAGAAATTTCAATGAAATTCAAAATTTTATGAAATCCATACAATTTTATCCCATTTTCTTCAAATTCAATATACAACACATCTATATTTTGTTCAAATTCATTGTTTCTTTTGTTCTTTGTTTTTCGTTTCTTCTAAATATAATTTTTGAACTTTTCACATATCTTCAAGTACCTCGTGACGAGAATCTTGGCGATAAAATTGTTTTTTACAAGCACAGAGCTTCCTTCATGAGGGAGCTCAAAGATGCAAATTAAAAGTTGCGACATTGCTTCCTTGTCATCGTGATAAAGTTGCTGCACACAATTTCTCATGAAGGAAAGCTTTGTCGATAAATTGAGAAATCGATTCGATCATAGATGGGGGGAGGATTTTTAAATGCCCAGAGACGATGAGAGAACAATTTCAGAAATTCAATTTCGAATGAGGAGTATGAATGAAATTTTTTTTTTTTTTTCAATCATTGGGGCGCATAATGTAAAGTAAAAATAGTGAGGACGTATTTGTTTATTTTTCGTTAAAAATGACAGATTCAACTGTTATAGGCAATTTAATTTCACGGATTTTGATATATATAGCGTAACATGTGTGACGTCATAATGTTATTTTTCAATTTGTTACATTAACGGCAATTTTGATTCAAATAACAAAAATAAAAAAATACGTACTAAATATTTTTTTCCCAAACTATCAGATTTTTAAATAAAAAAAAATTCATTTATACTCCCAATTTGCATCTTTTTTCGTATCTTTTATTTTTTATTCAATTCTTTTCACATGATTTTTCGTTGGTAATGAAATTTTACCAAAAAAAAAACAGATATAAAAAACCAACGAGAGAAACGCTGGAGACGAACGAGTATGTGACGGCGATGAGTAATGACTTTGCGGCGAGATCGATGGAATTCGATGCTATATCGTTGCATCGGGGTCTCGACGACAGTCTGGAAGCGACGATTCCCATAAACGGCTCGACGATATCCAGGTATGATGAAATAAACATACAGACACCGGACTCTGCGACGAATCGGGATTACCGCTACACCCGAACGAGCCACTAACGCTAAACATAGATTTGCGCTAATTTTTTTTTCTCTCTTTTTTTTTTTTTTTATTATTGTTTTGCTCCGACGCAAATTAAGATCTGCATGAACGATGCCATTATTTTCTCCTAACAGTGATCAGACTCGTCCATTGCACCCTAACCGCGACAATAACAAATTTCCCATCCCGGTATTATATTTTTTTTTTTTGTAAATTAATTATTAATTAATATCTTCGAAATCGCTGGCTCGGACAATCAACGAAGTTTATGATAAATAAGGGTATTTTTTTTTGCTCGACCCTGCAAATTTCTATGCTTAAATTAATATTTTTATACGTTACGTGAAATTCTTATGCAAGAATCGTGTTCAGCCAATTTTTCAATGCTTCTCGTTGTACTATCGTTTTCTTTGTTAATTTTTTTTTCTAACGTTTATAAAAAAAAATCATCGTATATTTACGTATAATAACTTGTATAAGACTATAACATGCGGATAGCTTGACCGAGGCGACAAACACTGCCGTTAATTTTTTTTTTTTTTTTTTTCGACAAGCCCAGCCGATGAGCCGAGAATTCGGTAGCAAATTTTTCGGAACAATTGTCAGAAATTTTCGTGCATGCGTTGACGATGCGAGTAACGTGGAAAAATATTTTTAGCGATGGATTCGTAAAAAGAAAAAAAAAAAAAAAGTACAATCGACGAGTTTGTGTCAATTTTCGAGGAGTATTTTAATTCAGTTTTTTAAAAGAACAATTTATAATCTTGATTCGTTAATTAAAGGTCGATCGGTTATTTCGTTAGACATCCTTTATCGGTCAATCGATATCTTGAATTAAATGGCATTAGCCTCATTTTTTTAATAATAAACAAACAGTCACAATATTTATACAATAAATTATATAATAATTCTAGATGGGGCGAGGGGGGGATTCATAGCGGATATTTCGGTAAATAAAATCATCCGGCACTCGCGACGACCGAAACAACGAATTATTCTTCAGAATAATTGAATCAAAATACACCTCGTTGGAAATTGACAAAAAAAAAAAGTAATTTCGTTTTTTTTTTTACACATCTACCACTAAAAATATTTTTCCGCTGCACATGTGTGTGGCAAAGGCCATCTTCAATCACTCTCGATCAAAGCACGTCGATTCGTTCAATTCTAAAAATTTAGCAACTCAACGACCGAAAAAAAAAAAAAAAAAAACAAACTATAGTCAAACGTTTCGATAAACTCATCGAAGATATCCACTCGTGGATTGTAATGATAGTTGAGAGAGAGAGCAGGATAAATTCGTAGATGCTACGAAGAATGTTTTTTTTTTTCCATGAGATATATTTGTATGGAATTATAATTGTACGTTTGAAAAAAAAAAAAAAAAAAAAAAAATGAGTGTTCGTGATTCGTGATTAACGTACCGTATCGATTTTCACATCGGTACTAAAGGATACTTTTTTTTTTTTTTTTTTTTTTTTTCATTGCCAGTGTACAGTGTACTGCTACTTCTTCCAAATGCCATAATTATCGATATTCGTTAAGCGAATCGAATATTAGTGTTGCAGCGAGGCTTCGCAACGCATAAGTCGAATTGCGAATGCGAAAAATTATTATTATTTTTTTTATTATTATTATGTATATTGTATCTCGACGAAACTCGCTACGACTTATTAACGAAAAACAAAACCTGATTAATTTTGAATTTTCTAAACAAAGCGAGCCTTCTAACAACGCTTTTTTTTTTTTTTCTTTTACTCACTCATCTTCCTTTCTTTCCCCCCTCCTTTTAGCCTGACTGCATATATACTGAAAAATGCTTGAAAAACCCATAGCTGTGTATCATAGTGTTTGAGTTTTAACTTTTTTTTTTTTTCTTTTCCGAGCCCAAAAAAGTCTTCGGGGAAAGTAGATCGATAATCATGAATGAAAATCTTCAGCGAACTTTACTTCCGCGATATTTTTTTCGTCAAAGATATTGACAATAGATGGGGGTCTTCCGCTTGAAAAAAAAAATCGGAATAACGTTTTTTTTTCAACGTATTTTGACGCGTAGATTTACGAATCTGCAAAAAAAAAAACAATTGGGAGTATGAATGAAATTTTTTTTTTTCAATCATTGGGGCGCGTAATGCAGAGTAAGTATAAAAAATGAGGACGTATTTGTTTATTTTTCGTTAAAAATGACAGATCTGTTATAGGCAATTAAATTTCACGGATTTTGATATATATATAGATATAGCGTAACATGTGTGACGTCATAATGTTACATTTTTCGAATTTGTCATATTAACGGCAATTTTGATTCAAATAACAAAAATAAAAAAATACGTACTAAACATTTTTTCCTAAACTACCAGATTTTGAAATAAAAAAATTTCATTTATACTCCCAATTAAATTTCATGGATTTTGATATATATATATAGATATAGCGTAACATGTGTGACGTCATAATGTTATATTTTTTTTATTAAAAATAAAAAATACGTACTAAAAATTTTTTCCTAAACTACCAGATTTTGAGATAAAAAAAATTTCATTTATACTCCCAATTGTCGTTTACCGAAAATTAACAATTTTATTCAAAATTTACAAGCAAGGATATACGAGTACAGTATTGTACACATGTGTGTTTATGATCGGGCCTTTATGGACGGGGAAAGCTGGGGAGTCAAAAGAATATACCTTGATTCGAAAATCTTGTAAATTTACCCAAACTTTAGCCATTTACTTGCTTCCTTCAGCTTGTTTGGGTTGGATATTTGGCTTATATGTATGTGTCGTGCACGTGCAATATTGCACATACACACTAGACGTGTATGATACGCTGCATAGCATTGTAAAATGTGAATAAAATTGTCAATTTTGAAGAGCAACAGATTTTTTGGCAAAATCTGCGAGTCAAAATACGTTTAAAAAATGTAATCCCTTTTTTTTTTTTAAAGCGTGGGACCCTCTTGTCAATGTTTACCTACAACTCATTGTATATACAGACTTTCCTTCTAGCGCAGCAATATTAACCCTTAAAAAACGTTTTTTTTTGGTACCCTCATACACAAAAGGTGGGTCATTTTTGTCCGGCTCATTTCTTCCTTCTTTACTTCTTCATCCGGCTTATTTCAAAAGATTTGAAATAATTGTTTTTAAGGTAGATAGGGGGCGGCCAATGCGAAGCGGTGAATATTTCTCGACCTATTCGAACAATTAAAACCGCCTTGGACAAAAATTACCCACCTTTTGGGTTTAAAGGGTTGAAAAAAAAAAACCCTCTAACGCGATTCAACATTGCAGCAACATAATTGGAACGCTATTTCCCCATTTTCTTATTTATATTTTTGTTTCATTATTCTTCTTAATCCCCCTCTTGTCGACTCTGATTCTGCCTCTAGCCTCTGTAATCGCATGTATAAAAGGAGCAACGCGAGATTTGTACTTTGAGAAAAAATAGGTAAATATCTGAGCTTTTTTTTTGTACATATAAAAATTGCACGATGAAAAAAAAAAAAAGAGCGATCATTCGTGATCGTTATTTCAATGGTAATGGCTTGTGAATTATTGCATGAAATGAGACTTCTTATCGGGGATAATATATATATATATATATATATATATATATAAATATAAAAATATTTTTATTAAATGATAATGCGGATATTTTTGGGGCGGATTACAGGCTATTCGGGAGAACGAAGGACGATGTCGAGGGATGTCTGCTCGGCGACGACACCAGCGGAGTTGGTATCATCGTGGATTTTTCAAATAGACAAAAAAATTCCAAGAGCAACGCTGACATGTCTGTCTTGTGAAAAGAAAAAAAAAAAGAGAGAGAGAGAAATGAGATGAAAATACAGATCGAAAGTTTTCTTTTTTCCGCTCAACTTCCAAAACGAAGATGGACATTCATCTTCGGCACAATTTGCCCGAATATCGAAAGCGGCACAATCAATTTTTTTTTTTTTTTTCGGATTCAAATATAACGACTAACGAAAAAAAAAACCTTCTTACTTTTCGTAATACTTGTATCTTGAAAATGCAGCGCGCGAACACGTAGTTTTTGTACTTACCCGAATTGACTCGCGCCAATTATTCGCATTATTGTTCAACGAAGAAGAAAAAACACAATTTTTCGTGTAAATATATGTCTATAAGTGTATAAATTTTGTTTTCTTCTCAGATCTGTTGTCAGGAAACTTTGAGCTGTGTATTATATTCTGCCAGACTATTTTTCTAATGTTATTATTCCTAATTTAATGAGGATATCTTTATGCGTACATGCAGATATTAATCAATCGGACGAGAAAAACCGTTTCCAAGGCTTTTTTTTTTTTTTTTTTTTTCTTCGATTTATTCTTTATTCGTACATCCGTAACTTTGTAATTTGTACTTATATTTGTTTACTTATTAAGAAAAATCTCATCTATTTTGTACTCGAGAATAAATATACGTATAAGCTACATAACAAGTGGCTCTGGATATTAAAAGAAAATAAAAAAAAAGAATAAATACTATGTTGGGTTTTTTTTTTTTTCATTCGGACAGATATATCGCTCGTGTTTAGTTCTACACTTTTTTTTTTTTTTTCGAGCGTCGCTCTCGTCAGGCTCTGACGAGAAATGAGGCTCGTCAGGCTCTCGTTTAATTTTCGACAAATAACGCAATCCGATGATTCGGCACGTTCTTTTTTTTTTCGTAAGTCCGTTACTTTTTAATTTGTACTTACATTTGCTTACTTATTAAGAAAAATCTCATATATTATGGACTCGAGAATAACATCACAAGTGGCTTTGGATATTATAAAAAGAAAATAAAAAAAGAATAAATATTATGTTAGAGTTTTTTTTTTTCATTCGGGTATATTAGGGTGGTCCTTATTTGGGTCAGAATTTTATTTTGTCCCTCCCGGAGGCTTAAATGTCTCTATATATATTTTTAAAAAAAGTAGCCGAAGGCCCAGCCTCGTAGATCAATTCCAAGTACGTCCCCAAAGCTGTCGAATTTCACCATTTGATTAATTTTCGGCACTTTTTAGCTTAAATTTTTTTCCTTCCGCAGTATTAGTATATAATAGTAAGGAAAAAAATATAAGCTAAAAAGTGCCGAAAAATCGTACGTTAATCAAATGATGAAATTCGACAGCTTTGGGGACGTACTTGGAATTGTCCCTCTGGGAGGGACAAAATAAAATTTTGACCCAAAAAAGGGCCACTCTAGGGTACATATATATATATAATATATATATATCGCTCGTATTTAGTTCTACACTTTTTATTTTTTTTTTTTCGAGCGTCGCTCTCGTCAGGCTCTGACGAGAAATGAGGCTCGTCAGGCTCTCGTTTAATTTTCGACAAATAACGCAATCCGATGATTCGGCATGTTCTTTTTTTTTTCGTAAGTCCGTTACTTTTTAATTTGTACTTATATTTTCTTACTTATTAAGAAAAATCTCATATATTATGGACTCGAGAATAACATCACACAAGTGGCTTTGGATATTATAAAAATAAAATAAAAAAAGAATAAATATTATGTTAGAGTTTTTTTTTTTTCATTCGGGTATATTAGGGTGGTCCTTATTTGGGTCAGAATTTTATTTTGTCCCTCCCGGAGGCTTAAATGTCTCTAAATATATTTTTAAAAAAAGTAGCCGAAGGCCCAGCCTCTCGCAGATCAATTCCAAGTACGTCCCCAAAGCTGTCGAATTTCACCATTTGATTAATTTTCGGCACTTTTTAGCTTAAATTTTTTTTCCTTCCGCAGGATCAGTAGTATTCCTATCCGCAGTATTAGTATATAACAGTAAGGAAAAAAATGTAAGCTAAAAAGTGCCGAAAAATCGTACGTTAATCAAATGATGAAATTCGACAGCTTTGGGGACGTACTTGGAATTGTCCCTCTGGGAGGGACAAAATAAAATTTTGACCCAAAAAAGGGCCACTCTAGGGTACACACATATATATATATATATATATATATATCGCTCGTATTTAGTTCTATACTTTGTTTTTTTTCGAGCATCGCCCGTCGCAGACTTGAATTTTTCGAGAATAACGCAATTCGGTGAATCGGCATGTTTGTTTTTTTTTTTTCTCGTATCGAAATCGTCGAAAATCGAATTTCGAATTGAGCCGTGAATCGTTGCTTCGCCATTAATAATTAATCGACGAGTCGTACGAAGGCCTCGCTTCGGCCTTGATTTTCCTCGATAGATCGTTGCTCGAACCGCGATTCGGGATCCTCGATGTCTTCATGACGGAATTGCCATTGCAAGCTTGATTATCGTTCATGTAATCCCCGTAACCGATGTCATCGTCGTACGAGCAAATCGAAGATACCGTTGGGCAAAAATCATCGTCACGACTGTCGGCAAAATCATCGAGAACGAAGCTCGTTCGATCGATCGTTTCAGCGCTATTTATTCTCGCAATTTCCGGGCTCGTCTCGTTGACAATCGTCATTGTCGTCGTCGTCGTCGTCGTTGCGTTTGTCGAATTGCTCGTAGCGATCAACGAGCAGCTCGTTTTACACCCGTTCGTCATGAATAATCCTCTGTTGGACGAATTATTATGCGACCAATAATTTGTGGAATTCGGAAGGCTGCACGGATCATTGACGGACGCGGCTGGAATCGGCGGCGGGCCCGATGAATTGTTATTCTGATAATTGTACGTATTATTCGGATATGAAAATTCACCGGAGCTCGCGTAAGAATTTTGAAATACGATCGTGGAATTTCCGCCATTGCCCTCGAGATTGTAAGCGCAATTGTTATCGGAATTTTTCATTTCCGTATTGTAACCAACGATGCTCGATGATACGTAATTCATGGAATTTTGCGGATCAATCGGAGTTTCGTTGATGGTATTCGATGCGCCGAGGCACATATCGTTCCAGTAGTTCGTAAAATTACCGCATGCGCCATGATTATCCGTCGGGCACGCTGCATTACCCATGTTTATCGGTCGACTTTGAAACGGCAGCGTTGAATTTCCGGTCTGATGATGCGAATTGACAAAAACGTTGCCGCTCTGATGCGCTTGAGCGGACGCTAATTTCATGTAATGGGAATACGAATTTTCAATATTTTCGAGATTCGTACGAGCGATTGACGGCAAATTTTCGCCGTTCAATGATTTCCACGGAACGCCGTAATTTTGCTCGTCGATTATTCGCCGATTGGCGCTCGATTTGGTGGCAAATTGATGCTGCTTAGCAGGCGTCGTGATTTGAGGAATCAAAGAAATCACATCGGACGACAGATCGATGACTTTTCCCAAACGAAAACGACCCGAGGACATGAAATTTTGATTGACCATCGGATGATTCCATGCTTTATTATTATCGAACGACGGATACGGCGGAATAAATTGACCCTTGTTCGTATTTATGTGCCACGTACCGCCCGATCCATTCGGCAAAGGATTCGCCAGTGTTACGGACAACGGATCTTCCGTTTCGCATGAAACAGCTCGTTCCCCGATCTCATCTTCCGTGCTCGCGCTCTTAGAAGTCGCCGCGGCTGTTGCGTCAACATTATTATTCTTCTTAGTCGCGCGTCTACCGTCGCTCTGTTTCGGTACATCGGACTGTCGCGGCAACGTCGATGATTCCGATGAATCGATACGAAAATGTCCATCTCGGGTAAATTTCAGGTATAACTGATGCAATTCGTCGGGATAAAGCGCTTCGCCGCTGAAGATCTCGCGCGATTCTCCTTTTTTTCGTGCATTGGCAAATTTTTTTTTCGTAATTTTTGGCAATTTTTTATTTTTCATCGTTTTCGTCGCTGTCGATACTTTTCCACCTTTGCGGTCCGTTTTTACGGAAATTTCCGGGCTCAATTTTTGAACATCATTTCTCGTTAGGCGTTTGCTACGCCTCAGATAATCACACGGCGTCAGAGTACTGCGCGGTTGATAATCCTCGTCCGAGCTCATGTCGCGAGAAAAAAATCTGTGCGCGCATGGGTTCGAGAAAAAAAAAAAAAAAAAAAAAAAATCTAAAAATCAATTTATAACGATGATTTATGTATTTTCATGTTAAATGGTTTTTTCTGCTCTGAATACCGTTGAAATTAATTTTGAACAAATAACTTATGGAAATATTATTAATTTTAATATTTAAAAAATACACAGAGATCGAAGGGATGAACGAGAGGAGGCGGATAATGAAATATTTTTTTTTTTTTTTTTTTCCAAAGTAACGGAAGAATTATCGATTGCTTGATCGGTCGATAATTGTGCCGGATCGAGCAAATATTTTGATAAATATTTTTCTTGGTGTATCGAGAAAATTTAAAATGAAACTTTTGTCTTTGAATAATATGGAATGATTGTTGTTCCGTAACGAAGATTGATATTTTCTGGATGATTCATTTGTGAGGATACTTAAGAAAAGGACTGCTATAGCGGTCATTGGTGCAAAGAAGATATATTAAGCATGAAAAATTTATCAGACTCTTTGCTAGAAAAAAGTATTCATGAATTCTTTGTGTACAAATTTAGACTCGACTCGCTCGTGGAACATTTTTATTTGATAATCTATAATCCACCGTCAATAGGATGTATTAAAAAAAAAATCCATTATAATATTTTACCCTTCTAAATTCTACAGACCAGTTTATCCAAAGTTTTAATTTTTTTTACAACTGTGCCTAATAAATTCCCTTATCCGATCTTATAAATTATCTTTGCTATTCATTCCGATTGTTTGATAATTTTTTTAGATAAATGGTATCCGGGCTCAAGCAATTTTCAAGGACAGATTTTTTTTCTCAAACAACGCAACAAGCAAAATTGTTTATTCTCCGTGCCATGGAGTCGCAGACGTGTTTCTGCACATTGGACGTTGGAAATTTTTTTTTTTTTTTTGTCGCTTTGTTTGCTTGGTCATTCTAGCATTGGCTCTGAATTTTTTTATCAGCAAAATTTGTCAACGCGCTGTAGTATTGTGCGATCAATGCTTTCAATCATCGTACAACAATGCAATTCTACATATCGCATCGGGATAATACCATTTTCACTGTCTCCCAAAAACTTCAGACATAATCAATGATGTTTAGCAAACGTATCAACTTTGAATTATGAGTATGCAGATATCCGATTGTTAAAAAATTCATAAAAATTGTTCACGATCATATTAAATGAATTTTTTTTCAATTCATTTTTGTACTTTTTCTCCCATCCTAAAAATCTACCAACTTCTTCAACAAGTAATATATATAGCCTCTCTTCATGGAACAGTACAAAATCAAACTTGAATCGTTTGTTTGCGTAATATCTTCGAAAAATTTTGTCATAAATCGAAAACAAAAAACGACGTCATAGGTTCAACGAAAAACAATATCGAACAGCTCGTTCAGTGATAGCAAGTGGTTCTTTATATCATTTTTGAGAATCGATAGTTCGAGTGAAGATATCTACGTCGTACGTGTTGTTGCGTTTTCAATTGATCGTAATAATAAATTTGATCATTGCAGAAATATTGTGTAAACTGGAATTGAACATCGAATTGAAAAAATGTGAAAGGGTTTTTTGAAACTTACCTTATCGTCGTAAACTTTTGTTTCTCAAACTATAAACATGCAGTGTGAGCGGATGCAACACGCAACGTCGATCTTTCGATTTTACGTCGTACGTCGTGCCCCGTACATATAGATTTGCATAGATGGGTATATAGTCTGTTTTTTGTCAACCGGATGACAGCACTTTCGCAAAAAACTCGCACACACACGCGCACACACACGACTCTCGTCGTGCGAAGGTAAGAAAAAAAATTCGGGTATCCGGTAAACACGGTATGTGTACAAAAAGAGATTCCTTTTCGGCTTTCTTTTAAGCCTAAAACGCAAAGCGCGTGAATTTAAAATAAGACTGTCGAAAATATTTTTCTTCCGCGCAAAAATTCGTGTGCGTCGTAATAATCACATTTTTATTGGATCGCCAAGTGATAATAAAAGTATAATTTGGAATTTTCTCGTCTGGTGGAGACGACACAATTTTTTTTTTCGCGGAAAAAATTTCAAGAATCCTCGGATTATATATGTACAAACAGCGGCGCGACGTTTTTTTCTTTCTTCGCCATGGAACAATTTGCTGACCGCGATCGAGTGAAAATCTGTATCGACGTATATTCTTCCAATTATTCGATAATCGCCGCGTCTAAAGTAAAACAGCTCGATGAGCCAGTGTGACGTTTGTGAATAATACAGTATTTTTTTTTTATTGAAATCCATATTTGGCAACGAAGTCAGACTTCGTTTTGATATCGGTTATCGAAAAATACGCGAAAAATAAAATTGGCTTCATACACGTTGATTTAAAATGGAAGAGATACGGACGAAGAATGATCTCTACTTTTGGGGTTATCGCAAATTTCATCATAAAAATTGTAAGTAAATCGCGAATTAAGGAACGTCGTATATAAAAATCATCGAAATCAAGTGATATAACCAAAAACTTTTCAAAGGATCCATCAAAACCTACGAGAGAATGTTGTGAGAAAAAAAAAAAAAAAATAACAAAATCATTGCATACGCAAAGAACCGAGCTTTATTTCAAAAAATTTGGACTCTTCGATGAAACTTTCATACAAAATATGGGGTGCGCGAATTCACAAAATTCATCGTTCGTAACAAATGACCCGCAAGAGACTCAATAAATTAACAATACAACTATATATCACAAATGATTATGAAAATGAACAATATTATACATTCGAAAAATGAGATCGCACGGAGGTGTTTTCCGATATTCAGCGATAACAAGCCAGGCACTCTGTATGTTCTCCGTCCTCGTAGCTGAAAATAAAAACCAAAAATTTATACTTTGCGTCGTATCGTCGAATGCACGTAGCATCGAATTTAGCAGTATTACCGTAACAAAATGATTGACTGCGGTGAGAAAAAAAAAATTCAATTCCCCATAGGGACTCCCTTTGGACGATTAAATCGTTTGAGATACATTGGATCTGATCAAAATAATTCTCGTATTTCCTCCGATACCGCGGAGGGTATCGAAGGAAAGAGAAAAGTCATCAAAAAAATGATTTTAGGGCAATCGATAGCTTTTTGCGGGTAAAAACCCAGTCTTTACCTTCCGCAATGCTCTAGATCGGGGAAAAAAAAAATTATATCAGCCAATAAAAGCTGCTTATTGATAGATTTAAATTCTGATGGCTTGCCTGGGAAAATAATAACTCGCGCTAGAACTGCACTGTCAATGATCCTTTTAGCGCAGAGTTTTTATAGCTTGCGTGTCATAAAGAAACAAATATATTCTTCTACTCTTGTATAAATTTCCTACTCACACGATCAGCGAACACTTGTCGCAAAAATACTCCTCGCACTTGGCGCATTCCTTCAAGCAATCAGCGCACTTGAAATTGTTGCAGTAAAAGCATCTTGTATAGGCGGCGATCGCCGTAGTCGTGCAAGCACGGCAGGTTTCATGTTCCGACATCTGTCGAAATTTTGAATATTCATTAATTTTGGGAAGGGAGAGGAGGGGAGAAAATAGACAGATTTTTTTTTTAGCCTCGTAAATAATTTTCTTTACATCAAAGTCTTTTTCGGCGCTGCGAAGCTTCAGTTTGTTATCGAAAATCATTTGTCTGAGATTCGATGCTTTGCTCTCGTGATTCATTTGGGGCGAGTGTATTTTTTTTGCATCTTCCTCGTTGATGGACAATTTTTTTTCAAACTCTTTGCTACCGTTCTTCAGCAAGCTGAGTGTTTTTTCTGTTTGTAAAAGCAGAAACGAAGAATCGATTGAATTATTGATGATAATAGAAGTGTTCGATAGACGAATATAAAAAGAAAAAGAAAAATTTCACGTTTAATCTCGGAATGAAATTTCATCCAAAGTTTACGATATTTTGGCTCTTGATCGTTATTTTTCTAGCTTGGCTCACCGTAAACTTTGCTCATTTCTCGTTCCTTGTTGACGCCGTTATTAACTTGTTTCCGACCAACGTATATTTTCAACTGAGGCGACAGGTGATCATCGAAGGGATATCCTCGTTTTGACATAATTTTTTTTTTTTCCCTCCAAATTATTGTTTCAAAGAAGAGCCGTTCGATGTTACAAATAATACGAAATGAAAATAAAAATGAAAATAATATTCAGATTTACACGAGAAGCTGAGGAAAAGAAAATTCTGGCATTAAACAACCAAAAAAAAAAAAAAAAAAAAACAATAGTTTTCGCCGAAAAAGCGGCTGGTTCTCGCGCGCGCGCGCTTTAGAAGATAAAGTTGAAATCTATGGTATCATGCAAAGGATAGGTAGAAGTCTTGAGTAATTTTTCGAAATATACACTGTGTCTTTTCACAATTCTCAGTCGGCAACTCTCACGAAGAAAGACTTGGGGGAACTAACCCACGCGGCACAATATATTTCAGATTCATAACATAACTTAGAAATATTTCCAAAATGTACCTGAAATATATGTCAATTGCAATATAACATTTTCGATATTTCTGAAGTGTATCTGAAATATGCATGTCGAATGCAATACAACGTTTTTAATATTTCTGACATATGCAATTTGCCACGTTTTTGATATTTTTGAAATGTTTCCGAAATATGTCAATTGCAATATAACATTTTGGATATTTTGGAAACATTTCTGAAATATGCAATTTGAAATATAACGTATTTGGTACTTTGGAAATATTTCTGACATACGCAATTTTCAATATAACATTTTCGATATTTTGAAAATATTTCTGAAATATGCAATTTGCCATCTAACGTTTGTGATATTTCTGAAATGTTTTAGAAATATATCAATTACAATATAACATTTTTGGTCTTTTGGAAATACATCTGACATATAAAATTTGCAATATAGTAGCACATTTCCAACACTTCTGAAATATTTCAGACATATTTACAATGCCATATAACATTTTTATCATTTTGAAAATTTTTTGGCGAGCCTCAAGTGACAATTTGACATCTTAATCTACAGTGTGATTATTTAAAATCAAATTCGATACGAAGTTGAAAAAAAAAATACATATATATATACATAATTTCCACACAGCACGAAACATTTCATAAATGTTTCGAAATATTTCAATGTTTCAGATTCATAGCGTATTTTTTAAATATTTCTAAAGTGTGTCTAAAATATGTCAGTTCCAAAATAATATTTTCAATATTTCTGGAATATATCTGAAATATTTCGAATGAAATATATCATTCTCAGTATTTCGGAAAGGTTCCGGAAATTTATCGATTGAAACACAAAATTTGCAGAATTTTAGGGACGTTTCAGGATATAATATAACATATGTATATCTTATAATATGGAATTTTTAGAATTTTGGATCCGCCATATTGGATTCGCCACATTCAATTTTGTAATTTCGTCCAAAACCGACATGGTTATACGCTAGCTGCGTGCCTCCTGAATTCGATCGTGGCGGCGTCTAGCGGACAACGGCGACAACCGCGGGGGAACAGCTAATCGCCATGCCCATTAAAAACACCTGAAAGTATACGCGCGGATAGCTAATAAGTCAGTTTCAATGCCTAATGTAATTATTATTTGTTAGTTTCAAGCGGTTTCGATCGATTCGTTGCCCCCAAAATCAATATCAAAAGGTATTTTGTATATATTTATTAGTACAAATCATGTAGAAATTCAAATAATCAGGTGGCACACGAGAATCTCGCGTGGAACAAAGCCATGTGACATTATTTCATAGCAAACCGAGTCGAAGCATAATGAATTAATTAACACAACAGCATTAATTTTCTACAGGATGAAAATTGGACACGTGAATATTTTAATATATTGACTGGACTCGTAGATGTACTTCTTTGTTTATTTTATCCGCATAGGAACTAATAAGCTTTTCGAAGCAACCACGTATCCGAAGTGCATGAAACGTCCATTTTCGTGTAACTGACAGTTCTTTTTAATCGTATTCAGTTGAGTATATAGTTACAGTTTTCTTTACGGCGTGTATCCATCGAAGCCTACGCTCTACTTCTCAGCTTTACCGTAAAACCGGATATAACTGAATATCCATGCTTCTATTCTTTGAATTTGAACAGTCAAACACACTGCACACTCTCTTTGAGTGACAGAAATCAATTCAACTCGCCATCGCGTCTGTTACTTATTCTTATGACGCTTTTACCTCGTGGTTGCCGGGCTTGGCCGACAGGGCGCAGCACCGGAGCCACGCAGCTAGCGTATATGAAAGGTGGAAGACGGAACCACCACCATCCCTTGAATCGCTCCCAACATACATCTGATCAAGTATTATTAATTAATAATATTTATTATTTATTAATTAATAATAAATATTTATTATAAAATATTATTATTATAAAATATTATTATTATAATTATTACTGGAATATTTCGGATATATTTCTGAAGTGTTTCTATGAAACATAACGCGTTTTAAATGAGACATTTCTGAAATATTTTTGAAATATATCGTCGAAATGTTTCTGACATATTTCTGACATATGTCAGCTATGTAACGTTCGTTATATATGCGGGCATGAACGTATTTCTGAGATATTCCTGAAATGTTGCAATGAAATATAACATGTTTCGAATGAGACATTTCTGAAACATTTCTGAAATACATATATCGTCGAAATATTTCTGACGTATTACCGAAATGTTTCTGACATATGTATGCCAGCTATGTAACTTTCGTTATACTATATGAGGACATGGACATATTTCTGACATATTCCTGAAATGTTGCAATAAAACATAACGTGCTTTAAATGAGACGTTGCTGAAACATTTCTAAAATATATCATCGACATATTTCTGAAATATGTCAGCTATATGTATATAACGTTCGTTATATACTCGCGGACATGGACATATTTCTGACATATTCCTGAAATGTTGCAATGAAATGTAACATGTTTCGAATGAAACATTTCTGAAATATATTGTGCCGTGGGAGAAGTTTCGCATACGTCGGGCGAAACTTTTTTCGATTTACGTTCTTTATATTTGAATATAACCCAGTCCATTGGGACTGAGATCGGTCTGAAAACGGGTCTTGAACTTTTATCAAAATTCTGGTGAATCTTACATTCTCTAGGTGTAAGCTAATCGCGTCAAATTTTCGGGCTTATCCATAACATTATTCAAATCTTAAATATTATAAACATATATTGGGGACTCACAAATGTCACCCTGACCTCTGGCGGTCAAATGTCTAACTTCTCTCTTCCAGTCGCTGCCCGATGTTTACCATGCGAATTTGTTACTTTTTAATAATAATTAAAAATATGCTGCTTCATTACAAGAAATAAATCATAAATAAAGATCGGGAAGACCATAGTCGATATTTTGGTGCGAGGGCATGAGATTTTCAGCACACGCAGAATATGAATGATCGTTTTATTTATGCCGTGTAAACACAAGCGACGTGACTTTTAATTTCATAATTTCTGAAACATGAACAATAATTTATAAATAAAAAAATTTTCATGCGATAAGTTGATATTTTAAATAAAAATTTGTTGTTCGAAAGCATTTATTTAACCGAAAAGTGACGGGAATTTTTTTTTTAAGATTTGAGGTTAAACATGGGATGTCATGCATGTAGGTACATTGTATCCTTATGGTGATGAAATCACTTCGCCTGTATCCAATTTGCGCAGTGAATTCTATCCACGCATAATCCTCAACGGTAATATGTCTCATTATCAAATCTTACTAAAATAGTATATTGTGCACCTAGGGCGTAAAGTGGGCTTTTTTAGACCGAGTGTGGAGATTGCAGTACGAGTGCGTCCGCGAGCCGAAGACGAGTACTGCAACCACAAGAGGTCAAAAAGCCCACTTAGCCCTTGGTGCACACCATATTTTTTGTAACGCATTTCTGCGTTTTTTGTGCCTATGAGCGGCACTAATTGTAAGGTCTTCGTAGGTCTTCGTGTCCAGGTCGACCAGACCATAGTTTTCGAAATCCAGGTCAGCCGGTCGACCTGGACACCAAGAACTACGTTCCGGTCGACCTGGACACCTAGACTTACGGTCCGGTCGCGGTCGACCTGGACACCTAAACTTACGGTCTAGGCGACCTGCACGCGGTCGTCAATACAGTCTTTCAGAAGCGGGCGTGAAGTGCTCATTTTACGCCCGCTTTTTTGCCCGCTCTTTCGAACCGGTCAAAAAAAGGTCACTTTAGGCCCGCTTAATAGGTCAAAAAAACGCAGAAATCGTGCATGTGTTACAAAACCATTCTTATTTTTTCGAAAAAACCCGTACTCCAAAACCAAACGGTTTTAAACCCGTTTTTAAAGACATCACATCCAATCCATTTTTTTAATAGTGTACAACTTTATCATTTTCTACATGGGTTTTTTTTTTTTTTAACTTTTGCTTGCATCTTTTATGTCAGATAATGCCGAAAGATAGATGACCCCTATTATTCCAGATTATAGAGGCTTCTCATTTTCGAACTGAGGGCTGCAAGACCGTTGCGTCACCGTTCAGGAAGAGTACATTTCGTATTATTAGCAACATTCGTTAACGTATCACCCTGTGCCCCGTAGAATTTGGACAGATCTTTCTTACGGTAGGTTTTTGACTTTAAACAGGACAGGAATTTGGTTTTTTCATTTACATCTGAACCGTTTGTAAAGGAAGAGGAGTACCTTTTTGGTGATGGAGTAAATTAATGATCGGGACGTAAAAACACCTTCATTAACATTACTAACATCACAATCGATGATTATTATCATTGTCATTTTGTTCGTACGCCTTTTTCAGGTTTTTACAGCCCTTTTTCCGATTTCCATTCTCCATTTTTTGAGACACCCCGGCCCCGCAGAGTGTTGCCCGCAGCAATTGTTGGCTAACGCACTGCTGTATCGCATTTGCACGAGGGCACAGATAAAATGCGAAAAACCTGGCCGATACAGGTGGCTATGTTTTACTGAGTTTCAGTTCTATTATCATGAGGAACTCGGAAAAACTTGCTTCCTCCCATAGTATGCTCGATGCGCAAGTCAGTGCACGGCTGAGCAGCCACCCATCCTAGTACTCATCGTCGAGGCAAATATCGTAAAATATTTGGCAAGCTTAGAAATATTTTAGAAATCTCTATAGTAACATTCATAAAGCAACAACAATTTAAAATTTGTTGGAAACAATTTTGCATGAAAGAAGCTAGTCACAACATTATTTAAAATATATCATATCAGTTATATCGAGCGTCACATTCGAGGCATCATGTACATTTTTCTGAAAACATTTTAACAACGCGTGCATTGAAAAATCACAAATGTCATCATGTCTTCCTGTAGATATTCATTCCCAGTTGGCACGACGTGGTATTCGGTAGAAAAAATTATTGGTGGATAGGTGCTCCTATCTAGTGATTAACGTAATCGTTAGGTAACTATACCTACCTAACTATTGCTTAACCGAGAAGCTAACAACAATTTCATGACAGACGAATTTTTTATTCTTTCATTCGCCTTACGCATAAATACAATATTCATAACCAATGTAGAGCCGAACGCAACGTAAAGGGAAATGACAATGTTCAATGCAAGAAACAGACAAGCTACAGTTGCTAGTCTAGAGAATAATTCATCTCCTTATAAATTGCAAACGGGTATAAGCAGCTAAAATTTACTTACTAAAAGTCATGCTGGAACTTGTAATTTTTCAATACAAGTCACTGAAATCTTTACCTGAAAATATAAACGATGCCTCGAACGTGAGACACTGAATATAATTTGTATGAGATTTTCAACGATTAAAAAAGTAAAAATTATTCGGATCATCCTATATTATATAATTGACATTTTATTTGTTTATAAATTACGCGTGATAAGCTTTATTAAATTTTTTTTCCATTCCCACGATCGCGGATTTCAATGAAAGCCGCGCGGAATCCCAATTAACCCTCGTTCCATAGAATTATGGGTCAGTTGAACTTGTAGCGCAGCCGTTGTTAATATAGACCGATAATTTGAAGCAAGAATGATCGTCATAAAACCGAGCTCCGCAATACACTGGCGTGCATTCCACTGCAATATGATCCCGACGACATTTTTAAATTACATACATCGTCTCTACCGTATGACAGTACGAATACGAACTTCACGAATAAAGCAGCATCAAGGCTGTGGACACGGTCACTACAAAGTGCCGATTCATTTCCGCATTCAACCCAATTTTTCATCGTTCTTGCCTAAATTGGCGTCCATAAAAAAATAAAAAAAAAAACGTTAGAATTCGTAGCATTCGTGGGGGGGGGCATATAATCCGTTGAGATTTAACTCCCCACTTTTCCGAGCACTAATCTGTTATGTCTTACCGGTCCCCTTCTGGAGGTGAAAAACAGTAGCGATCCCGGAGGCCCGTCAGTCAAGTTCACACTGCACCAACAATTTCTGATCTATTCGTCTCTGACTTGACCTTTCGCGCTATTAAATAAAATGACGAAAGTTATAAAATACAGTGATGATATTTTGGGCTGGCAGAGAAAGCCCGGTCCATTGAGAGTATGGCGAGTGATAGATGGTCGAAAAAAGACCTCCGATGGAAAGACTCTGCGTTTTTCCATTCAGGAAGTACCCGAAGATCGGCACGACGATGTTATGGATCTAATGTGCACGATATTTGCGAGAGACGAGCCGATGTGTCATCATACGAGTGAGTTTGGATCAAGGCTCTGTTATGCAATGTGCGATGGGAATTGCGCCAGTATAGGGTTTTATATTTTTACGATGTATATTCCGAAACATTAAGATAGGGAATTTCAGATGTTATCAATGATCCGGTGGCGATGGAAGATTTTCGCAAACTATGGAGCTTTGCTATACAAAAAGGTATCACTGTAGGAGCTTTCCTCGTTGATGATGACAATCCAAAACCCGTGTTGGCCGGTGTCAACATGACTTTGGTAGATTGCGAGATTACTGAAAGAGCCTTGTCGACGGAAATAGAGGTGATCGTCAATAGCTTTTACAATTTTTCAAAGGCAAAATTATCCAAAGTTCGAGTGAAAGACAAGGATCTTAAACGAGTCCTGAATTAGTTATGCAAATATCCTATCCCATGGAAGTCCCAAATTACTCTGGAATTTTGGCATTTGTTGAGGTTTTTTTATTTCATTAAAAGCCTAACGTGTTTCGTGAATCAGACTATTACGTAGATAAACGATGAGCTCCGTCGTGGCAAATCCGCAAAAAAAAAAAAAAATATTCGCATTCCCGAACAATTTTGAGTACTAACGATGCGAGTGCGTGGCATTTTTAACAATAAAAATGGGCGATTGCTTAGCCGTGCGTGTACCGACGTATCGGATCGTTGAGTGGAAAGTGATCGTACCAAGGAATAGGGATTTATACTCAAGTTGAAAAGAGGAATACCTAGGAATTGGCGAAAGCGTTGCCTGTGCCGGATAGGTTTTCCACTGTTTCCCTGTGCCATCGCGCAAACGCGGTACACCATATAGAGACGTTATAGGTAGAGTGGCCGCGGACAACACTCTGGGACGGATTTTATAAATTAATTTGAAATGAGGGAAGGTAAAGGGAGGAGGATATTGTAATTATTTATTTGAAACAATTTGAAATGGTTTTTCGGTTTCCTGGATCCTGGGATATTTGACACGTGCAGCCTCGAGTCATGAATATATAGTTACGTCAGCCTTCATCCGATCATTGTTTGAAAAATAACTTATACGAGGCTGCGTCTTGCATAATCCGATAGCACAATTATAATATATCTGATGGATTCGATATGTATCATTCGCCATCTATTGCAGTTTCGCTCTGAAACAAGTAAGAAAATATTGGGATTGTTGCACGAACTCGAGACGGAAAAGAATGCTCGAGAATTTTACAACGTTGATAAGTACATAACGGCGCTCGGTTTATGCGTTGATCCTCAGTACCGCGGTCAGGGTCTTGGAGTTCAACTTCTTGATGCTCGGTGCGTGCAGTGTTAATACTTTTAACAAATTTAGCCCAATGATCATTGATAATTCTCTGCACATAATATTTTTTTTCTCGTCAACTGCGAGAAATCAATGTGTCGCACAAATGCTTCTATTGTCTTATACAGTAACGAAATGTCCGTGGCGTACGGCATTGAAGCAACCACAACGGTATTCACTGCTCCGGCTGCCCAAAATGCCGCTCATCAGGCTAACTTCGAGGTACTCGTTGAGCGTAATTATGTTGATGCCAGAAACGAAGATGGCACCGAAATGTTTCCCGGTATACCGCAAAAGGTGCTCAAGCTCATGGGGAAGAGACTTCGCAATTAATACTTTTACAGACCCGACCGCCTAAAAGTCTACGTAAATTGGTTTATAACCGTAAAAGTCGAGGGTAAACGTTGAACTGCCAACAAAATGCTGTGTAACATGTATATCTGTAATTCCGCACCTAAATGAGGAGTACTCGAGAGTATTTTTTATACGTTGATTGAGACAATTGTTTTCGGCCATTTCATTGGCCCCTTGCAGATTTTTTTTTTTTTTTAGAAAAGATGGCGCATTATCACAGCTTTAGTCGAAGGAATGTTCAAATGTATTCGCAATGTTCAAACATATGCGCATAAAACATGCATTCATACTTACATTTTGTGTTTTGCAAAAGGAAATGTCTGAGTTGGGTTTTTTTTTTTTGCAAATAGAGAATATAAATTTAGCTCTAGCCGAGAAGATGAATATCAAAAATGAAAATGAATAAAATTATGATGTCTATGAAGCGTTCTTGATTTTTTTCAATCTTTCCAATCCCTACTCCTTTTTAAGCCTTATATACGCGAAAAATTTCAGAATTTTTAATTAAAAATTAAAACAAAATTAAATTAGCCTGAATTGTAAAGAATATTTTGAGCTTTTCAGAACTGAAGATTTTTAAAAATTGCTGAAGTTACAGCATTTGTAGCGTTCAAACATTTATTTTGGTGGAAAGCAGGCAGGTAGCAGGAGAGTTAGCCTGTGCGCGCTATACCGGCAGCTGCCGTTTTCTAACTTCAAAGCCATTTTCCCACGATTCGCTTTTTTTTTTTACTTTGTGAATGCTCAAACTCACGAAACGGAGCATTGAATCGCTTTAAAGCATTTCTACAGCATATTCTATGTATCAATGCGTTTAGTGTGAACCTCGAAAAAAAATTTAATTACACAATAAAAGAAAAAAAAAAGTACCAATAGAGAATTGAGTTAAAAAAATTGAATCCTCGATTTTTTTTAAATTTTATTATTGATTCACACCGAAGATACGTCTATTATGCAATTATAAATATGTCCATTTTTTTCAAAAACTCAGGTCAATGCCGAAAACTTTATCAACGCGTGCATCAAGAAAAACCATTTATTTACCGCCTAATAACTTCGCCATTTTTTAATATTTCCATAAATTTTATTATTATTATGTAGCCAACCAATGGAATGAATGATGTATAAAAAAAAAAAAAATTTGTCAATATATGCGTCACTTTTCTTTTCACCGTTTCTGTAAATGTACCTCCGAAAATCGACGAAATCGCGTATATAAGGCCTTTAATCTCGAAAAGAAAGTAATGTAAAAGTAATTATAGTTAGAGTGAGAAGTTTCTGTTTGTCACTTCAGAAAAGCTGGGGCTCGCAAAAGTCACGCGACGATAACGGAGCCTTTGAATTACGTTGATAACGACATTTTTAAAACTTTTTTTGCCTACACGACGCGAATGCGGTCTTACACGAGATAACTGAAAAAGATCAGGATGCGGTACTTTACACGTCGACACTTTCATATAGGTATAGTTGCTTTTTGGGATGAACACCCTCGTTCTCATCGCGGTATACTCCGAGCACGGCGAACACTCTTTCGTTGCACACGAATGCAGATCTTCGGCAGGATGTAAATTGTTCCGACGAGAAAATACTAAATTCGTCATAAGGTTTAACGCCAAGTGCGCGACACTCTTTTGTAAAAAAAACCCTTTTGTAAAAATAATGCTTCTCACTGCTATATTGGGAAAAAAAAAAAAAATCCTTGTCACTACCTCGACGACTTCTGTTCGACTGAGGGAAAAACTCGAGTTGAAATTTATTGCGCATGAACAGCTTTCCCTTCGCGCAAGAAAAAAAAGTTCAACGCGTCGCTTAACATTGAACATGCACCCTGCAATTATTCTTATGCCCTATACGACGATCAGTGTACATTTATCCTGTTGCCCTAACGTTATTGCGCTACCGATGTACGTGACGTGGTCTTCGGATTGTTTTTTTTTTTTTAATTTTTTTTCATACAACCTCCTTAGATACACGATAAACTGTATTTATTTTCTCATCCCCGGGTCACCGATCCCCTCACACAGTCGTCTGGATATACAAGTTAGCTTCTTGTCGATATTTTAAAAGCAGAATACACAGGCTTGTAGCTCCGGAGTGCAATTATTATAATGTAGAGTCGGGATACTACACAGTCAATACTTTTCTTATGGCAGAGAACATTCGCTTCGTGCATCTGGCGGAATAGTGGGGGGAAACTGACCGTAAGCACTCACGGTGGCGACTTTTGATACTACACCGAGCTATGGGAGAGAGTGAGGGAGATGTACTATCGTTTGCTTGCTAAGATTATATATTATGCAGAGTCAAAGCATTATTGTCGTTGGGTCTATTTTTTTTCCTATATTCTATCATAGTTGTGGGACTCATTAAAAACCGTTTGAGCGCCAAGCATGCCCCAAATAATATAAAAAGGAAAAAATAAAAATTGGGTACACCGCTCTCTACCTGGGCGAATGTGTGCTATCATTTCAAGTCGAAAGTGCCAAAAGTAGCCACGAACAATGCCACTTGAATTCGTGCACGAAACCAATAGTGTAACCAATAGCGAAACCAATAGATGAAAGAATCTGAATCAAAAAGTTTTATTTCAAAGCTCATGATTAAACAAAAGTATGATAATTCAATTTAAGTGCTTAGAACTTTATTTTTCAAAGACCAACTATACTATTCTTCGAGCATGTTTAGAGCAATTTGCGAAACTCAAATCTTTGTTCAAACTATTGCTCGTAACATGGAGATATAACCTGCCGCTGTTTTGACAACCTGTATACAACAAAAACAAAAAATACATTCATTAAAGTCTCTCGCGAAACAATACAAATTTTGTGCTTCTCACATAATCTACGATATACTCGTGCTTACACCTGTGAAGCTGACCAATGAAAAAATATAGAAGCCACCAGCCATCAATTGAATAGGCTTGCAAGCACCTATCATGCATATTATTAGTTGTTTCTTGACTGAATCCGACATATCGTACCACCGGCACTGATAGTATGATTCGTACACGTTCAAACTCTGTATGCAGGATAGGGTGATTCTTTGATATCAATTTTTAACAAATTAATATCGACAAAAACAAATTGTTAAAGAGTCATTGGAATGTAGCATACTTCGGCAATAAGATATTCACCGGCAACGCAGTAACCATAGATATAAAAGGTCATAGTCAAGCATTCCAGTATAGATGTCAGTATTACTGTTTTTTCTGCAGTGTCAATGTTCTAAAAATATTCGTTGAACAATGGATGCCGAATTGTTTTATTGTGAATTATGAGAAAAAAAAAAAAAAAAACGTGGATTACATACCAAAATGATGTTGTAAGATGTAAGACCGATGAGTAACGTTGATAGCAAAAGTTCTTCCAAGAGAAGTAGACTGAATACTTCATTGATATCTTTAACCATTCTATTTCGTTGAAAGTAAAAAAAAAAAAAAAAAAAAAAAAAACGGAGCTCTTTTGATACAATGATTTGTCGATGATGGGGAATTAAAAAAATTTACCCCAGAATATTGCGATGTCTGTCGACTATATCGTGAAAAACTGTTTTGATATACTCGTTATCGTCACGACAATCCAAGTCTATATTTTTTATTCTGAATGCCAAAACAGACATTAGCCCGCACACGTGAAGTATGAGGGAAAACAGATAGCCGGTTGTCGCTGTTTGAAACGTGTTAAAGTACATAACGGGAAGTTGATAGATCCACATAAACCAGTAAGTAGACATGTCATTTATTTCGAAGAAAAGGCGCGTACGATAAGGCAAATCGAGAACCACCATGCTTTCATTTTGCGAACCTAAAGATTTTCAGTTAATCAAGATTTTCGTATCGTGAATAGCCATCTATTTTTTTGGTGCTCGACTATTACATGATGCCCCCGAGCCCCTTGCAAAAGTGTCACATTTATCATTGATTATTTCCCTCAACATCCCGTGAGTTGACTTTTTTTCTGGCTCGTTTGAACAGTAGGGGAAAATCACAGATATTACAATGATTACATGGCCGCGAGGTTATCGCTTTGAACCCTGTTGCATGGGTCATTTTCACAATGTGCAAGGTTTTATTTTCACAAGCCATGCTTGTGAAAACAACGCATTGCGTCGGCAATATCGGGATAACTGACATGACTAGAGGTAATTGTCGAAAATGCCAGTAATCGGTTTATGTCCAGTCAAACTCGATTATTCAACAATTGTTTGAAAAAATATGTTCCAACATTAGACGTGTAAGAAAACTTTAATACATTAAAATAATCAATATTGGAGGAAATAATGCTACATTACACTCACACCTAGTAAACTTCTCTCGCGTATTTGAGGAAAGTTTTCTCACGCATTTGACGAGTCGAGAGACAATTTCATACCTCCGCGTTCGAACTGCTCGCACTCCCTTTTACTGTCTTTGCGCCTCCCCCGATGCGATCACTTAACTCTGCATGCGGCATAATTATAGATCAAATAATAATTTCTGACAATGCCCATTGTCGACATTTGTTTGTTGCGTATCACCATAATTAAAAAAAAATCGATTTTGTTACAAATTTCTATCTAGTATCAAAATATGAAACAAACGCAGGAAGTATAATATGAAACAAATGTTGTTGAGCAATTTGTCTCGACGCACCGAGTCAAAAAATCTACGAACAAATTTTGACCTAATAACGCATAACAGCGGAAAAATCAAATTAAGATTTATGGCCACATGCGCAAGTTGTTGTCATAGCACTGACCGAACAAGAAGGTTTCATGCGGTAATTTGTCTGGGAATGAGGAAGAGCACAGCTATTATCGAAAACCCTAAGAGTCTAAACTCCCTCAAATACGTGACAGTTTGCATGGATAAGTGAATGAAATTTACATATATGAGTTTAGGTGAAAGTTGTCATAATGTCTTTCCATTGAAAGTGAATCCAATAGCAAATGCTTACCGACATTGTGAAATTTACCGGCTCTGAGAAGAACTTCCAACGGCTTTATGTGCATGGCAATCGATGTGAGTATTCCCATTAGGATCCAAAGCTTGAAGAAACGCTTGGCGACGCGATTGTAAATGAGATACCTCTCCATCTCTTCGGGACTTTTGAAAAATTCTGCATTGACATCATCCACCACTCGTTCGGTGAGTTTCGCGAGGGTTCGCGAGTATCTCATTACCAACATTTTTGCCATTATCATAAGGTTCCATCCATTCTCCGAAACGTTAGGAATCATGAGATCCAAATTTCCAAATACGTCACAAAAATCAGCGGTCACTGCACTCATGTGGATAATGTGATACACGAGCCACACGGTGAATTTTGCATATGTCGATTGCAGTGGCCATACTCCCATGATAGCAAAGACACGCTCGTTCCATTTGAACAGGTCCTTGGCTCCTTCAAAGTCGTTCTGAAGCACAGAATTCGTACTAAAATTTCATATACTGCATCCCTAGTATCTTTGTCTCCTGGTAAATAATGCGGCTACTCACTGCCATCGGAAAGGTTTTTAGTTACCACCACGACGATTTATGAGAGACTGAGAGCATAAGCAAGTCATGCGCATGGTTGATCGCGCAAGACCGTTCATTCGTAGAAAGAAATGAAAGATTCGCCCTTCGTGCAATTGAAAATATACATCTGACGTAATTATACGTTTAGACTTTTTTTCCCTCCCATGTATATTCAAGTAGATTTTTCTTACATTTTTCATGGGATCTCAACAGCTGGCCGACATTGCATTTATTTTTCCTTTCCGGAGGGATGATGTGGCATACGATAAATCGTGATGAAAAGTTTAAATACCGTTGATAGTTTCTAGCTCTGGAGCGTAATTACCGTAGAGATGGCAATACCGTAGGGCACCGTTGTAGCATAATTATTGTAGAAACTAAACACAGGGAATTCTATTTTTATAGCCAGTGACAGTCGCACTGCCGTTAAGCTACGAGTTATTGGTTGCGCATGCATGGTGCATGAAAAAAAAATCATTTCATCACAGCGAAAACATTATGTCAAGGGTACAGTGAGCAGTGGTGGTAATACTATACCGATTTTAAGAGAGTCTAATGAAAGATTGGACAGAAAATTTGCAAATTCGAGACCCAAGAGTGGAGAATTCGAGGCGGGAATTATTGGGAACCTGTGAAAGATATACCGCTTATCGAGGGTAGCTAATGAGGTAAGAGATATAAGACACGCCTCTCAAGCCGTCTGAAAAAAAATTCGAATAAAAAGTTTTAAACGCGTTCTTATGATCCCGTATGGAAAATTCTTCGGGAAGGACCGAGTAGCATTGGGGCCCCGATCGGAATAAGTTGTCGCTATCACAACAATATATTCCTACCTAATGAAAACCTGATCCGGCATTGATCAGTCATCCCTAAAAACATGCTAATGAGATTTGACAAGGCCACTAGACCAGGATCCGATCAGGAATTGATCGATTCTTCCGAAAATTTGGTCTTAAGGTCTTAATATGAGCCAGCATATCAGATTTTGCTCAGGATCGGTTATTTTTCCCGAGAATTTGGTCTTGATAATTGAGAATTGAGGCCTTGATAAGATCCTGCATAAGTATTGATCCGGTGTCCTCAAAAACAAATCTTGAGATTCTGATGGGACCCAGAAGATCAGGTTCTGCTCAGGGATCGGTCATTTCTCTAGAAAATTTTGCCCCGTAGTCTCGATGAGGGCCAACAGATTAGGTCCTGCTCAGGAATCGGTCATTCCTCCAGGAAACTTGGGTCTTGTAATCTCGATAAAGACGAGCAAATTAGGCCCCGCTCAGTTTTTTTTTTGAAAATTTGGTCCTGAGGTCTTGATACGGTCCAGCGCATCGAAGCCTGCAAAGGTATTGCCCTGAAAAATAAACCTTGAGATTCTGATGGAACGCAGGCCGTGCTCAGGAATCGTTCATTCCTCCAGGAAGCTCGGTAAAAAAAGGCCTCCTCTAGGCAACAGGGCATCCACAATAAGGGCTTTAACTGTTAATTAATAATTGACTTCCTTTTTTGGACTGCAAAACTGAAGCTTCTTGTTATATAATTATTATTAAATTAATAATTCATTAATAAATAATTTTTAAATTTAATTCATTAAATAAATTAGTAATTAATTTTATAAAAATTAATAAATTAATAACAAAAAAAAATAAACAAAATAATTAAAAATTAATAATTTAATTTAATTTTTACTCATTAGGCCTTGTTCACCGTCTTACAAGCCGATATGATAATTTTTATGTTCAATCTAGACGTGGTTCTTGAGAAATATAATTGTTAATTAAGGGACAATGGGTGAATTAATTATATGAATAATAACTTTGTTACCTATCATCCTGTCCTGTTGACACTCTCAAGATTGAAGACACCGCAGTTTTCCTACTTTAACTGGCCACGTAATTATTATGAAAAGCAATTGTTAGTTAACAGGTAAATGAAAATTTTCGTCTAGTATCGCCTCGTTCACTGTCTTACAAGTCTATATAAAAATTTAGATGTTGAAACAACACGTGGTTCTCGAGAAATATATTTGTTAACTTAAGCGCAAAGGGTAAATTATTTAGTTATATAAATATTATATTTTTTGTGTACACCATCCTGTCCTATTCAGAATATGAAGATTTCAGATATCAATTTTCAGACTTTAATTGCATGTAGCTGTTTTGAACTCAATTGTTAATAAACAGCTGAATAACATTTTCACTTACTATCGCCTTGCACATAGTCTCACAAGTCTGTGGAACAATTTTCATTTTTTCATGGATCTTGAAAAATGTAATTTTCAACCAAGGTGCACTAATAAGTAAATTGATTACAAGAATATTTTTTTCTAGACCATCCTGTCCTGTTCACGCTTTCAAGATTCCACACATGCATTTTATAATTTCAATGCTCCTAGTTCTTACGAAACCCATTTGTTAATCAACAATTGAATACATTTTTTCATTGTATATCACCTTTTTACTAAATATTACGCTGTTCTATCCAGCCTCTGGTGAGACAGCGCTTTTTCATTAGAACTCGTAGACCAATCAATGCGTAGACCATTTAAGTACAAAAAAGTCGTAAGTAATCAACTGCGTAGTGGTAGTTGTGTCGGTCGTTAAGTAGGTTGTGAGGGAGGTCTCAGTTAAAATCTCAGACAGGATCAAAATTAATTTCGACGGAATAACGTCCGGACTACGCAGCCGGAAACACTCGTGAAAAAAATCTCCAGGCGTTAATTTTTTTCCGAGGGCATACGAAGCGCCAAGTGGCAATAAGCGAACTAAGAATTCCCTAGATGTTTATATTCGAAGTGTAGCCGAAAATACAATAGTATTCCACAATTAAACATAACAGATAAATTTGTTCGACTTGTAAAATATACGGTCTGGTTCTCTGCTCCGTGGAATTTTTTTTTTTCGAGGCACAATAAATTATCGAAAACTCGAGGCGGTTGTCGTTTGCCACCACGCTTTTCTCACCAACTGACAAGTTCATTTTATTATTAATTTCACGCACATCTGCCACTCTCTATCGGACCAGAGCGTATTTCTCGCCACTTCACTGCACTTTTAAAAAATATTTCCACCCTATTTCATTGAGAAACGAAGTAATCATTTCGAATATAGTATCGGAGACGCAAAGTCCGTGCTCACGGCTATATGACAGTCCATGCTATGTATTTCACAGTTCCGGCTACTAACGCCAGGTTCGCTAGTCACGGTTGTCGGTAAGAGCGGAGAAGCAGCAGTAATGGCGTAAGCGTAAAGTGAGCCCTGAGATAAAATAAGCTTTGAGGGTCAATCGGGGCGATCGGGGCCCTTCATGAAACATGCACCGCCCTGTAACATTTACATCCTACCCTATCGACATCCGTTACTTTTTGCTGAATGCATTGGTTGACACATCCGCCGCAAGCAACGCTAACTTCGACATGCATTTTCTTCAAATTTTTCCGCGTGAGGCGCTACCCTCGATTCTGAGTTGGTCACGTGTGCTCGATGACTCTTCAAAAGTGCCGAATTCGCCGATTGAAGAATAGCGGGTTCAAATCCCGGACGACTTTTTTTTTTCAAAATTTACAGGATTTTTAAAAATAATGGAATAACAGTTTCAAATTCACTTATCGATTATTCCTAATTGCTAATTTATATATAAATAATAAGGTACTCCGTGCTCGGTACTCCGAGCACAGCAAGCACTCTTTCGTTGCACACGGACGCAGATTTTTGGCACGATGTAAATTGTTCCAATGGAAAAACACAAAATTCATCATAAGTTTTGACGCAAAGTGCGCCGCACTTTTTTATTCTCTTGTAAAAATGAAGCTTCTCACTGCTATTGAGAAAAAAAATCCTTGTCACTACCTCGACGACTCATGTTCGACTGAGGGAAAAACTCGACTTGGAATTTATTGCGCATGATCAGCTTTCCATTCGCGCAAGAAGAAAAGCTCAATGCGTCGCTTGCCATTGAATATGAACCTTGCAATTTTCTTTATGTCCTATGTGACGATCAGTGTATATTTATCCTAATGCCCTACCGTTATTACGTTACCGCTATACGTGACGTGGGCGTTTGATTCTTTTATATTTATTTTTCATTCGATCTCCATAGAGACACAACAAACTGTATTAATTCTCTTTCACGATCGTCCGGATATGCAATTTAGCTTCTTGTAGATGTTTTAAAAGCACAATACACAGGCTTGTAGTTCTGGAGTGCAATTTTCATAATGTACAGTCGGGATACACAGTCAATATTTTGTTCGTCGCAGAACATTTGCTTCGTGCATCGGGTGAAATAGTGGGGGAAAGTGACCGTCAGCGATCACGGTGGCGAGTTTTGATACTACATCGAGCTACATGGGAGAGAGTGGGAGATAAACTGTCGTTTGCCAGATTAGGATTATATATTATGCAGGATCAAAGCATTATTGTCGTCGGGTCAATTTTTTTTACCAGATTCTATTATAGAAGTGCCACCTATGAAAAAAAAACTTTTGTATGCTATCATGCCTTAATAATAAAAAATAAATTTAAAAAAATATGGTGATAAATAAATAAAAAATGAATACAGCTCTCTCTATCCGTGTGAATGTATGCTAGCACCTCAAGTCGAAAGTGCCAAAAGTGGCCATACGAACAATGCTACTTAAATTCGTGCACGGAGTTAATAACAGACATCATGTGGAAGCGAAATAAGCATCTGAATCACGAAATTTTATTTCAAACCCCCACGATTGAACAAAAGTATGATGATTCAAGTTCAGTGCTGAGAGCTTATTTTTTTCAAGACCAATCAAACTATTTTTCGCGCATATCGAGAACATTTTGCGAAACTGAAAACATTGTTTAAACCACTGCTCGTAACATGGAGATATAACCTGCCGCTGTTTTGCAAACCTGTATGAAAAAAAAAATTCATTGAAGTCTCTCATGCAGTTATCAAACAAATATTTTGTGCCTCTCGCATAATCTACGATATATATATTCATGCTTACAGCTGTGAAGCTGACCAATGAAAAAATATAGAAGCCACCGGCCACCAATTGAATAGGTTTGCAAGCACCGATCATACATATTATCAGTTGTTTTTTGAAGGAATCTGACATATCGTACCATTGGCACTGATAGTATGATTCGTATACATTCAAACTCTGTACACAGGATAGGGCAATTCTTTGAAATCAATTTTTAACAAAGTAATATGGACCAAAAAAAGTTCTTAAAGAGTTATTGGCATGTAGCATACTTCTGCAATGAGATATTCACCGGCAACGCAGTAACCATAAATCAACAAGATCATAGTCGAGCTCTCCAGTATAGATGTCAGTATTACTGTTTTTTCTGCAGTGTCAAGATTCTATAAATATTCGTTGAACAATAAATGTAGAATCGTTTTATTGTGAATCATGAAGAAATGAAAACCGTGCATTACATACCAAAATAACGTTGTAAGTTGTAAGACCGATGAGTAACGTTGATAGCATAAGTTCTTCCAAGAGAAGTAGGCTGAATACTTCATTGATATCTTCGACCATTCTATTTCGTTGGAAAAAAAAACGGAGCTCTCTGGATACCAACGATTTGTCAATGATGGGGAATTTGAAAAACTTACCCGAGAATATGGCGATGTCTTTCAACTATATCGTGAAAAACCGTCTTGAAAGACTCATTATCGTCACGACAATCCAAGCCTATATTTTTTATTCTCAATGCCAAAACGGACAATAGCCCGCATATGTGAAGTACGAGGGAGAACAGATAGCCGATTGTCGCTGTTTCAAACGTGTTCAAGTACATAAAGGGCAGTTGATAGATCCACATGAACCAGTAAGTGGGCATGTCATTTATTTTGAAAAACAGGCGCGTACTGTAAGGCAGATCGAGAACCACCATGCTTTCATTTTGCGAACCTAGAGATTTTCAGTTAATGAAAGTTTTCGTATCGCGAACAGCCATCTATTTTCATGGTGCTCAACTATTGCATGATGCCCCCAAGCCCCTTGCAAAAGTGTCACAGTTATCATTTTTTGTTTCTCTCAACATCCGGTGAGTTAACTTTTTGTCTCGCTCGATTGAATAATAGGGGAAAATCACAGATATTATACAATGATTACGTGACCGAGGGTATCCATTTTAGCCCCATTGGATCAGTCATGCTCGTGAAAATAAAAAATTACGTTAGCAATATCGGGATAGCTGACAATATTCTAGGCAATTGTCGAAAATGCCAGCAGTAATCGATTCATGTCCAGTCAAACTTGATTATTCAAGAATTGTTTGAAAAAAAAACTTATTCAACATTAGGCGTTTAAAAAAAAAACCTTAATAGTATAAAACAATCAATATTGGACGAAATAACGCTACATTACACTTCCACCTAGTAAACTTCTGTCACGTGTTTCAGGAAAGTTTTCTCACGCATTCGATGAGACGAGAGACAAAAGCTCATAACTCCACGTTCAAACTCCTCGCATCTCTTTACCCTCTTTGCTCCCCGCCCCTATACGCTCACTTACAATTCAAATAATAATTTTTTACCATGCATATTGTCCACATTTTTTTTTTTTTTGCTTATCACAATAATTCCAAAAATCTTGAATTTTGTTAAAAATTTCTACCGAGTGTCAAAATCGATACACAACAAATAAAATGTGGAATAAATTTGGATACGTAATTTAACTTAACGTACCGAGCTCGAATATAGGAAAACAATTTGACCTGATAACGTATAACGCAGCCGTGAAATCAAATATGCTCATTGACATTGTGCAATTTACCGGCTTTGAGAAGAACTTCCAATGGCTTTACGTGTAAGGCAATCGACGAGAGTATTCCCATTAGGACCCAAAGCTTGAAGAATACCTTGGCGACGCGATTGTAAACGAGATACCTTTCCATCTCTTCGGGACTCTCGAAAAATTTGGCTTCGACATCGTCTATAACACGCTCGGTGAGTTTGGCAAGGGTTCGCGAGTATCTCATTACCAACATTTTTCCGATTATCATAAAGTTCCATGCATTCTCCGTAACATTGAGAATCATCAGATCCAAATCTCCGAATACTTCACAAAAAGTTGCGGTCACTGCACTCGTGTGGATAAGGTGATACACAAGCCATACGGTGAATTTTGCATATGTCGAATGCAGTGGCCATACTCCCATGATAGCAAAAACACGCTCGTTCCATTTAAACAGGTCCTTGGCTCCTTCAAAGTCGTCCTGAATCACAGAATTCGTACTAAACTTTCATATACATCAGCACCCCTAGTATCTTTGTCTCCTGGTAAATGATGCGGCTACTCACTGCCATCGGAAAGGCTTTTAGTTACCACCACGATGATTCATAAGAGACTGAGAGCATGAGAAAGTCATGCTCATTGTTCATCGCGCATGACCGCGTTCATCCGTAGAAGGAAATAAAAGTTTGGCTCTTCCGTGCATTGGAAAATATATATCTGACGTAATTATACATACGCGCTTCCCGATCATTCCATATTGATCCATGGCTGTCTTGGCGTCATTGTACCAACGTTTTTTTTTCTCCCATGTACATAGAAGTCTATTTTTTTACATTTTTCATGGGATCTTAACGGCTGGCCGACAATGCATTTACTTCGCTCTTTCCGAAGAGACGATATGCCATACGATTAAGGATGATGAAAGGTTGAAATGCCGTAATAACACCGTTAAAAGTTTCTAGCTCTGGAGCATAATTTTCGTAAAGAAGCGTAATTATTGTAGAAACGAAACATAGGGAATCATATTTATATAGTCAGTGACAGTTGCGCTAACGTTGAGCTACGAGTCACTGACTGCGCATACATGGTGCATATGAAAAAAAAAAATCGTCTCATCACAGCATAAACATCATATCAAGAGTACGCAGTGAGCAACGCGGTTGCAATACTATACCGATTTTAAGAGAATCTACCGAAATATTCAACAGAAATTTTGCAAATCCGAGACTCACGGGTGGGGGATTCGAGTCCGGAGTTATTGGGAACCTGTGAAAGATATACCACTCATCGAGGGTAGCTTATGAGGTAAGAGATATCGGACACCCCTCTCAAGCCGCCGAAAAAAAATTCGAATAAATAGTTATAAAGACGTTTATTCTAGATTGGCCCAACAGTCCGATAATTCCTAGCACATTGGTCATAATATATGCCAAATATTACTCAAAGTGAATTGAAAATTCTACACATAAAATATATTGTACGGGGCAAAGGGGCAGTAAATCGTAGGTAGTCTCTATTACGTGTAACGTGTAAAATGAAAAATTAATTCTATGACTGGGAAAAACGGCGATGAAACGACGAAAGAAACTGATAAAATCCTGTTTAGTAATGTTTCGTTCATCATTAGTGTCGCATTATTATAATTTTTATATATATTCGATGTTGGTTATCAACAAATATGTTACAATTATTTTTATTATTATTACTAATTTCTTCAATTGCCCAATACCTGCTCCATTCGTTTGAAAGAAAACTGTTCTTACATCATGTAATTAATACATAATAATTAATCGTTTAACAAATCGATTACTATTAGCGATATTATACATATAAAAGGTGTTATTACAAAGCGCTTTTGACGATTAATCACAATCTCCTAAACGAGATTGATTATTTTAAATAACGCTGTTGTTTATCAAACAAGTAACTGTTTTTGCACAAAGTGATGGCTTTTATCTCTCTTCTTTTTATTTTAATCACTTCAAAATCACTATTTTAATCACTTGGACGTATCACCAAATTTACGCTAATCGATTAATCTCAGACGTGTGCTCAAGCGCAATATAATGTATCTGGATTTTTTTCTCTTCTTTCTTTTAAAATTTTTTGTGCCCGCGCTTTCAAGCGACAGAGTTTCTCTGGGTGTGTTCGTGACTGTATATTTGTCTGTGGGTGTATATTCTTCTTTTTTCCTTGGAGAAAAACGGATGTGTTCGATTTTAAACAAATCCGTTGAAATGACACAAGGTTTATTCGAATTGGGTAAGGTCAGACAGCTGCAAATTGCGCAATTAACGAATTGAATAATGACCAAATTATTATCAATTATTAATTAATTCTGTACTTGTTATCATTAATCATTGAATTCAATTTATTAAATGCATAATAGACTTTATATGAGCGCATAAAATTTCTTTAAATTCAACGAATGCGTTATTCTCCATTTAATACTTTTCCCTCTCAGTTTTCGCCCTGTTATCGGATTGTTCGTAGCTCGATGGTTTTTTTTAAATCTTTTTTTGACCCTACAAATATCGCGAACCATGTAGCCCTCAAAAAGTTGTTATAAACCGCCTACGTTTAAACGCTCCGTAAGTTAGTGCGAATTATTATATATTTGATATACATATTAGAGTGGTCCTTATATTGGTCATTTTCGAATTTTGTTTGCATCCTCTCGTAGAAGGGTTCCAAATAATTTAAAAAAATATCCCCAAAATTTTAAATTTTTATCTGAATATTAACACATGCCCCAGAGCTCCGGAAGTTTCCCTATTTGATTAACATTACGTTTTTACTGAACTTCATTCAAAAATCTGCCACACCGACAATAAGTACGAGAAAAATCTAATTCCGGTTGGAATCTCTTCAGGAATCCCGATATTATTTTATCGAATTTTGAGAAATTCAAAATTCAAAATGGCGGACCCAAAATGGCGGCTTTAAAATTTCGAAAATGCTCAAATCCACTCAAGGGTGAGCTTGAAAAGGTTCTGGGGGTCGCTGATGTTAAATTTTGTGTCGAAAATATGAAATTCAAAATGGTGGACCCAAAATGGCAGCTGTAAAAAATCACTTTGATTGAAACCCATAGTTTAACACCAGATATTTTCTATGATCAAGAAAAAATGAATTACTTATCAAGAATCACAGAACCTAGCCTTGATACGCATTCCATCTGAAAAATTGTCACTCACAATTGTTTCTTGAAATTATTATTATTTCTTTTTTTTCAGAGACAATTAAAATCGTTTGTTAAAGACAAAGCTTCATTCGCCAAAGATGAATTTGAGTACAACATTCATCATTGAGTGAATGAATCGGATCAATCATTTTAATACATTCAAAATATACTATGACAAACAACAATGAATAATTTGAAATCAGGAGGTAAAAACATTTACAGCCGTAATTTTGGGTCCGCCATTTTGAATTTCATATTTTCGACACAAAATTTGACATCAGCGACCCCCAAAACCTTTTCAAGCTGACCCTTGAGTGGATTTGAGCATTTTCGAAATTTTAAAGCCGCCATTTTGGGTCCGCCATTTTGAATTTTGAATTTCTCAAAATTTGATAAAATAATATCGGGATTCCTGAAGAGATTCCAACCGGAATTAGATTTTTTTTTGTACTTATTGTCGGTGTGGCAGATTTTTGAATGAAGTTCAGTAAAAACGTAATGTTCTGAGAGTTTTTCACATGCGAAATATTGTTTTTTATATTTTCATTGTAAAGCTAAAGATACGATAAAAATTCGTATGTAAATTTTGTCCTTAAAATTGGAAACCGCATTCCTCGTAACCGGCGTGTCCTATTGAGCTATAAACTGGTGGACAAAATATGAGGAAAAAATTCGAGGCAAATAAAATTTTCAGGGCTCAAACATTGGTTGATAATACGTGAAATGGTACACATATTTTTTCAAATAACACGATAAAATTAAAAAAAATCTATTATAATCGCACAAACTTCAGCGAATGGTAAATTAAAGCGAATAATAAATTCAGTCGATCGAATTAATCGTTTATTATAATAATTTTTCCATACACAATTATATAAATATAACATACACATGCATAAGTATTTTAGTTTATTAACAAAAAATAGTATAATAGGCTGCGTGTGTTTCGGTGTTTGCAATTTGAACGCTCAACCGTTATTTTTTTAAAATTATCTTTGGTATTTTGTTGCTTGCCCAATCATCACTTTTTCGCGAGAATGCTACGTGACGAATCCTGGAGTTTTTTTATTTTTTTTACCAGAGATACTGAAAGTATATATATTATATATGGTATAAATAAAGTTCCCGAATAGAATTCTGATCAGGCTTGCCTGACGGTGATCAGGTCCTGATCAGGCGTTCTCTAAAATAGCCATAATCAGACAGCCCTGAAATGGCCATAATCAGGCAGCTCTGAATTGGCCCTGATTAGGCGTGCTCTGAAATGGCCACAATTAGGCAGCCCTGATTTGGCCCTGATCAGGCGTATTCTTATTAGCTCTGTGCCCTGTTGCATGACATACATCAGTATATCTTCGAAACTCCGACTTATAAGTGTCTTTTCTCGGCATCCTGAAATATATCCTGATCAGTGAGATTTTATTGAGACGTATGATGAATCGTGATGAGAAAAAGCGATATGCAACACGGATGCGCGTAAGAAAATATCGTTCTATGCATAAAACGTCAAACGTCGAGAAAAACGTCTTGTCGTATTTACCACATATGTATAACCTCTAGTAATACAGTAAAATATGGACAGAGACAAGTTGAAAGTCAACATCTGTCCAAGTGTGTATGGTATTTCTTTATTTTTATCCTATCCTGCAAATTCAGTTAATTGATGATTTATTAATGAAAGGTATTTTCGATTTTGGACAGTGAATGAGCAAAGTAGATGAGCAAAATCAATTTTCGAACTTTAATTGCCTGTAGTTATTTTTAATTCAATTGTTAATTAATAGTTGAATAACATTTCCACTTACTATCACCTTGCATATTATAGTCTCACGAGCCCATATAACAATTTTTATTTTTGAACTATACATGGATCTTGAGAAATGTAATTGTTAAGTGAGGTGAACTAAGTAAATTTATTACATGAATATTATATTTTGTCTACACCATCCTGTCCTGTTCGCACTTTCAATATTCCACGCATAAGTTTTATAATTTCAATGCTCCTAGTTCGTATGCAACCCACTTGATAATTAACAAGTGAATAATTTTTTTCACTGTGTATCACCTATTTACTGAATATCACGCTGTTCTATCCAGCCTAGTGAGACAGCGCTTTTTTTTAATAGAACTCGTAGACTAATCTCATTTAAATACAAAAAAGTCATAAGGAATCAATAACGTAGTGGTAGCGTGTCAGTCGTTAGGTAGGTCGTTAGGTAGGTCTCAGTTAAAGTCTCAGGATTGAAATTAATTTCGGCGGAATAATGTCCGGATTGCGAAACCGGAAACACTCGTAAAAAAAGTCTCCAGTTCGTCTATTTTTTTAAAACGATTATTTGAGGACCGGAAGTGCTGAATTCGCCGATTCGAGGATAGCGGATTCAAATCCCGGACTATGACGTTTTTATTGCAAAATTTACAGAATTCTCAAAAATAATGGAATAGCAAATCTAGCAGCCTGATCACGACCATGTGCGGCAGTCTGATCGGGACCATATATACGACAGCCTGATCAGGGTCATACGTGGAATACCGTGACCGATCGTGTCAGGGTGCTGTCAGGCTGCTCTAACGGCGCCGTAATAGGGCAGTCAGACAGCCTGATAGCGCGCTCATTACGGCCCTCACGATATTTCTACCCGAGTTAATGTGCAATATGCATGAGTGTCCACATTTCTTTTTATGTGTATCATGAAGGATTGATACAATTTTTCGAGTGGATACCACCCGAGAATAATTGCTGAACCGGGATATTATATAAAATCGATATCCCAGATCAATGAACACAGCACGTGACTGTTTTGAATAGCATCTCGATCATTCGTATTGAAATTTTTGTTATTTTCGAGCCCCAATTAGATCGTTCAACTTTTTGTATGTACTTTCGATCATTGTTTGAAAAATAAACTATATGAGGCTGCGTCTAGCATAATCCGATAGCACAATTATAATATGTCTGATGGATTCGATGCATATAATTCTTAATCTATTGCAGTTTCGCGCTGAAACAAGTCAGAAGATATTGGGATTGTTGCATGAACTTAAAATGGAAAAAAATGCTTGAGAATTTTACAACGTCGATAAGTACATAACGGCGCTTGGTTTATGCGTTGATCATCAGTACACCGTGGTCAGGGTCTTGGAGTGCAACTGCTTGATGATCGGTGCGTGCTGGGATAATACTTTTAACAAATTTAGCCCAATGATCATTGATAATTCTCTGCACATAATATTTTTTTCTCGTAAACTGCGAGAAATCGATGTGTCACAACTGCTTCTATGACCTCACAGTAACGAAATGTCCGTGACGTACGACATTTAAGCAACCACAACGGTATTCACTGCTCCGGCTGCCCAAAAAGCCGCTCTTCAGGCTGACTTCGAGGTATTCGTTGAACGTAATTATGTTGATGCCAGAAACGAAGATGGCACCGAAATGTTTCCCGGCATACCGCAAAAGGTGCTCAAGCTAATGTGGAAGAGACTTTGCAATTAACTCTTTCACAGACCCAACCACCTGAAAGAGTACCCAAATAGGCTTATAACTGTAAAAAGTGAGGTTAAACTTTGAACCGCTAATAAAATGCCGTGTAACATGTATATGTGAGTAATTCCGCACCTAAATGATGAGGAGTACTCGAGTATTTTTTTTACGTTGATTGAGACAATTTTTTTGGCCCACTTTATTGAGCCTCTCGCAGTTTTTTTTTTTCAGCAAAGAGGGTGCATTATCAAAGTATTAGTCGAAGAAATGTTTAAATAGATATATCGCGCAATCGATCATAAAAAAAAAAAAAAATATGCGTATAATGCCCGGTTGCATAAACGTGGCGTAACCCTAGATCCGGAGATAAATTTTAACCCCGGGGTTAACGGTCAAATGTTTCATAGAAATTGAGTCCGCATAATGGCAGCATATCTGCGCCTATACGTTCAGACTTCTGACAATTGCCACGCGGATTAGAGGTGTTTTACAGTCGGTTAATTTTACACCTGGTCTCTGAAGTTGTTCAACGAAAAATGCTTGGTGAAAAAGTTTCCGGAAATGTAGAGAAAGTTGGTGGCCAGGGTAAAAAAACACGAGAAGTTCACATGGAGCACGCATCACACACTGAGCAACGATCATGTCCAGGAATTCCTCATCGGAGCTGTTGGATGAAGAAGAAGAAGAAGAAGAAGAGGATGATGATGACGTCGATGCTAATGATGAAACGACCGAGTCCATCACCTATCTAGCTGTCGAACACCTCAAATCCGGGTGGCAATCAGTCAGACGTGTGAACATAGGCGCAGATATATGCTGCCATCACGCGGACTAAATTTCGATGAAATATTTGACGGTTAACTCCGGGATTAAAATTCATCCCCGGATCCAGGGTTACTCCACGTTTACGCAACCGGGCATGAAACATATGCACTTACACTCATATTTTATGTTTTGCAAAATAAAGTTTTGAAGAAGTGTTTTGTTATTTTTTTTATTGCAAATAGAGAAAAAAAATTTTGCTCCAGCCGAGAGAATGAGTTTAAAAAAAAAATGAAAAAAATTCATGTCTGTGAACCATCTTTGATTTTTCCCAATATTTCCAATCCTCACTCCCTTAATCTCGAAAAGAAAGAAAATGCGAATGCGGAGATGCGGATCTCACACGATACACGTTGCCTTTTGGGATAAACATGCTCGTATTTATCACGGTACTCCGAGCACAGCGAACACTCTTTCGTTGCACAGGGATGCAGATTTTAGGCACGATATAAATTGTTCCGACGGGAAAACACAAAATTCGTTATAAGTTTCAACGCTAATAAGTGTGCCACACTTTTTTTTTTTCTTTTGTAAAAAAAAAAACACTTTCTCACTACTATTGAGAAAAAAAAAATCCTTGTCACCACCTCGACGATTCATGTTCGACTGAGGGAAAAAACTCGAGTTGAAATTTATTGCGCATGATCAGCTTTCCCTTCGCGCAAGAAGAAAAGTTCAACGGGTCGCTTTTGCCAATGTACACGCACCTAGCAATTTTTCTTATGCCCTATACGACGATAAGTGTATATTTACCGTGATGCCCTACCGTTATTAGTTATTACATTGCCGCTATAACTTGACGAGAGCTTTGGATTTTTTTATATTTATTTTTCATTCGATTCCCACAGAGACACGACAAACGGTACTTATTCCCTTTCACGATCGTCTGGATATGCAATTAAGCTTACTGTATAGTTGTTTTAAAAGCAGAATACACATGCTTGTAGCTCAAGAGTGCAATTATTATAATGCACAGTCGGGGGATACACAGTCAATATTTTGTTTATGGCAGAACATTTGCTTGGTGCATCAGGCGGAATAGTGGGGGAAAGTGACCGTCAGCGATCACGGTGACAAGTTCTGATACTACACCGAGCTATGGGAGAGAGCGAGGGAGATGAACTATCGTTTGCTTGCTAAGATTATATATTATGCAGAGTCAACGCATTATTGTCGTTGGGTCTACTTTTTACCACATTATATCATAGATGTGCCACTCATGAAAAAACGTTTGTTGGCCAGCATGCCTCGGTACTGAAGAAATACATATAAAAATAAAAAATGGGTACACTACTCTCTACCCGTGCGAATGTATATATACATGTATATATAGCATATATGCTATCGTCTCAAGTCGAAAGCGCCAAATGTGGCCACGAACAATGCTACTTGAATTTGAGTCAATGGCAGATATCATGTAAAAAAAAAGGACGATGATTCAAATTCAGTACTGAGAGTTCAATTTTCCCAATACCAACCAAACTATTTTCCGAGCATATTGAGAACAATTTGCGCAATTCGAAGCATTGTTTAAACCACTGCTCGTAGCATGGAGATATAACCTGCCGCTGTTTTGCAAACCTGTACAAATGGAAAAAAAAAAAAAATTATTGAAGTCTCTCACGAAGTAACAAAAAGTTCGTGCCTCTCACATTAATTACAATATACTCGTGCTTACACCTGTGAAGCTGACCAATGAAAAAATATAGAAGCCACCGCCCATCAATTGAATAGGTTTGCAAGCACCGATCATGCATATTATCAGTTGTTTCTTGAAGGAATCTGACATATCGTACCATTGGCACTGATAGTATGATTCGTACACATTCGAACTCTGTATAAAGGATAGGATAATTTTTTAAAATAAATTTTTGACTGAGCAATATCAACAAAACAAAAAAAATGGAAGAGTTATTGGCATGTAGCGTACTTCGGTAATGAGATATTCACCAGCAACGCAGTAACCATAAATCAACAGGAGGATAGTCGTGCTTTCTAGTAACGATGCCAGTATTACTGTTTTTTCTGCATTGTCAACGTTCTAAAAATATTTGTCGATCAAGAGATGTAGATTCGTTTTATTGTGAATTATGAGGAAAATAAAATCGCGAATTACATACCAAAATAACGTTGTAAGCTGCAAGACCGATGAGTAGCGTTGATATGAAAAGTTCTTCCAAGAGAAGTAAACCGAATACTTCATTGATATCTCCAACCATTCTATTCCGTTGGATTAAAAAAAAAATGGAGCTCTCTGGATACAATGATTTGCCGTTGATGGGGCATTTTAAAAACTTACTCAAGAATACTGCGGTGTCTGTCGACTATGTCATGAAAAACTGTTTTGGAAGACTCGTGATCGTGACGACGATCCAAGTCTATATTTTTTATTCTGAATGCCAAAACGGACATTCGGCCGCACACGTGAAGGATGAGGGAGAACAGATAGCCGATTGTCGCCGTTTGAAACGTGTTCAAGTATATAACGGGAAGTTGATAGATCCACATGATCCAGAAAGTAGAAGTGTCATTTATTTCGAAGAAAAGGCGCGTACGATAAGGCAGATCGAGAACCAACATGCTTTCATTTTGCGAACCTAAAGATTTTCAGTTAATGAAGGTTTTCGTATCGTGAAAAGCCATATATTTTTTTTGATGCTCGACTATTGCATGATGCCCCCGAGCCCCTTGCGAAAGTGTCACATTTATCATTGATTATTTCCCTCAACATTCAGTGAGGTAACTTTTTGTCTTGCTCGATTGAATAGTAGTAGGGAAAAACCGCAGATATCAAGTTGCCGAGGAGTATTCATTTGAGCCCTATTGGATCGGACATGCTTGTGAAAATAATGCATTGCGTCAGTGATATCGGGATGACTGCCATAACTAGGCAATATAGTCGGTAACTAGGCAATATGTTCAGTCAAACTCGATTATTCGAGAAGTGTTTGAAAAAAAAACTTGTCGAACATTAGGCATGTAAAAAGAACCTTAACAGTACGAAACAATCGACAATAAACGAAATAATTCAACATTATACAACTACCAAGTAAACTTCTCCCACGAATTTGAGGAAAGTTTTCTCGCGCATTTGACTTATCGAGAGGCAATCTTATACCTTCACGTTCAATCTCCTCGCACTCACCTGCCATTCCCCCGCCCTTCTACACGCTCACTTACCGTTGCATAGGCCGTAATTATGGATCAAATAATAATTTCTAACAATGCATATCATCGTCATTTTTTTTGCGTATCATAATAATTTAAACAATTTAAATTTTGTTGAAAATTTCTAACGAGTCGTAAAATCATATGAAACAAATGTTATTGAGCAATTTGTCTTAGCATATCAAGCCCAAATATACGAACAAATTTTGACCCAATAACGTATATAACAGCCGAAAAATTGAATTAAGATTTATGGCCACATGCGTAAATTGTTAGAACACCGACCGATGGAGAAGGTTTTATGCGGCAATTCATCTGAGACTGAAGAAGAGTTCCTTTGTCACAAACCCTAAAAGTCCTAACTCCCTCAAATAGGTGAGAGCTTACATAGATAAGTGAGTGAGATTTGCGTAGGTGAGTTTAGGTGAGAGTTGTCATAATATTTCCCCGTTGAATGTGGATCGAATCGTGTATATATGCTCATTGACGTTGTGCAATTTACCGGCTTTGAGAAGAACTTCCAATGGCTTTATGTGTATGGCAACCGACGTGACTATTCCCATTAGGACCCACAGCTTGAAGAATATCTTTGCGACGCGATTGTAATTGAGATACATTTCCTTCTCTTCGGGACTCTCGAAGGATTCGGCATTGATATCATCTATCACGCGTTCAGTGAGTTCCGCGAGGGTTCCCGAGAATCTCATTACCATCATTTTTGATATTACCATGATGTTCCATGCATTCTCCGAAACATTGAGAATCATGAGATCCAAATTTCCAGCTATGTCAAATAAATCGGCGGTAACTGCACTCGTGTGGACAAGTTGATACACGAGCCACACCGCGAATTTTCCATATGTTGATTGCAATGGCCATACTCCCATGATAGAAAAGACACGCTCGTTTAATTTGAACAGGTCTTTAGCCCTTTCAAAGTCGTTCACTGCCATTGGAAAAGCTTTTAGTTACCACCGCGATGATTCACAAGAGACTATGAGAGCATAAAAAAGTCATGCTCATATTGTTTATCGCGCATGACCGTTCATTCGTAGAAGGAAATAAAAGTTTGGCCCTTCGTGCAATTTAAAATGTACATCTTACGTAATTATACATACGCGCTCCCCGATCATTTTATATTGATCCATAGATGTCTTGGCGTCTTTGTACTTACGTTTTTTTCCTCCACGTACATTGAAGCGGATTTTTTTTTTACATTTTTCATGGGATCTCAACAGCTGGCCGGCGTTGAATTTATTTTCTTTTTCCGAAGAGACGATATGTCATATGATTAAGTATGATAAAAGCTTGAAATTCTGTAATAACAGCGTTAAAAGTTTTCAGCTCTGGAGAAAAATTGTCGTTGAGACGGCAATACCGCAGTGCACCGTTGCAGCGTAAATATTCTAGAAACGAAACATAGAGACTTCCATTTTTATATTCAGTTACAGTCGCACTGACGTTGAGTTACGAATCATTAACTGCTCATAAATGGTGCATGAAAAAAAAAAATCATCTCATCATAGCAAAAACATTCAAGAGACAAGAGTTCAGTGAGCAACAGTTGCAATGCTATACCAATTTTCGGAGAATCTAACGAAATGTTGAACAGAAATTTATCAAATCCGAGACTCACGAGTGGAGGATTCGAGTCAGAAATTATTGGGGACCTGTGAAAGATATACCGCTCATAGAGGGTAGCTTATGAGGTAAGTGATATATTAGACAACCCTCGTCTCATCAAGCCTTCTGAAAAAAGTTCGAATAAAAAGTTTTAAACGCGTCCACATGAGGCCGGCCCAACAGTCCGATAGTTCCTAGCACATTTATCACATGCCAAATATAATGTGAGGTGAATTGAAAAAATTGCTTAGTTTTCTATAAACAAAATACATTGTACGCGGCAGAAGGGCGGTAAATCTTAGTCTCCATAGTATGAACGTAACGAGTACAATTAAAAATTAATTGTATATGACTGAGAAAATTGGCGAGGGAACGATGAAAGAAACTGATAAAATCCTGTTTAGTAATGTTTCGTTTATTATTAGTGTTGCATTATTAATATTATTATTATTTTTATACATATTTGATATTGGCCATCAACAAATATGTTACAATTTTTTTAAATTATTATTATTGTTTTCTTCAATCTCCCGTCACTAATACCTGTTCCATTCGTTTGCAAGAAAACTGTTGTTATATCATATAATAAATACATAATAATTAATAGTTCATACCTGATAATTATAATCAGTATTATAATCGTAATATCATAACTGTACATGTTGTAGCTGTATATACGTATATCGTAAAATATACATAGCTAACGCTCGAATATTATGGTTAGTGTGATGACGGATAAAATGAACAAATGAATTATCTTCTCCTTTTCTTTATTACGAGAGGAAAAAAAAGTAAACGAAGATTTTTCTTTTCTTCTTTTAAATATATATAAATCGTTTAACAAATCAATCGTAACCGCTTCCGGATCACGTCGAAATCTCTTAATATCTCTTTACTATTAGCGATATTATACATATAAAAATTGTTATTACAAAGCGCTTTTGACGATTAATCACAATCCCCTAAACGAGATTGCATATTCTAAATAACGCTGTTGTTTATCAAACGAGTAACTGTTTTTGCACGATATAAGCATAACCGTGTTTTGAAGTGATGGCGTTTCTCTTTTCTTTTTATTTGAATCACATTTTCAAACGCATATTATTACAACGTTTTTCCCCGTTCGTAAAATTTTAGATGTAATGTGTGTAAGTATATTTCAATGATTCATCGTTATATGTCGTCTCTATAATTTTCAAGCAATCGTCACGAATCCAACATCTCAGTCCGAAAATAATTGTTCACTATTTTTTTTTTGTTTTTTTTTTGTTTCCTTTCAATGCATTCCTTTTCAAATCTAAATATCTAGATTATGATATAATTAGGGACGGGGACAGTGGCCAATTCGCGAATAGCCTCGTTATGTCCATTCGGCATTGCGCGGCGATCAGTCGCAATTTTTCGTAAATGAAAGTAATTTGAAAAAAAAAAAAAATTAAATCAATGCACAAACGAGTCCGAAAGTACGATCGAATTTTTATAATCGTTCAGTTCACACGGACAGGTGGATCGAAACATGCGTCATGTTTCCATCTCCATTTTATCTTTCTTGTGTCGTTCCGTTTATTATTATTTTTTTTTTTTTAATTTTTTTTACGCTCACTCTCGCTTGTTTCTCTCTATAATAATTTTTCATCTAATTTGGAGAACCCCGTTACAACCACATTCCTTATTGTCAGTTGTCATGGACGTGTCACCAAATTTACGCTAATCGATTAATCGCAGACGTGTGCTCAACCGCAATATAATGAATCTGGATTTTTTTTCTCGTCTTTCTTTTAAAATTTTTTATGCCCGCTTTCAAGCGACAGAGTTTCTCTAGGTGTGTTCGTGATCGTATATATTTGTCTGTGGGTACGTATATTCTTCTTTTTTCTTTGGAGAAAAACGGATCTGTTCGATTTTTAAACAAATCCGTTAAAATGACACACAAGGTTTATACGAATTGTGTAAGGTCAGACAGCTGCAAATTGCTTAATTAACTAATTGAATAATGACCAAATTATTATGAATTATTGATTAATTCAGTACTTGTTATCATTAATCATTGAATTTAATTTATTAAATGCATAATAGATTTTATATGAGCGAATAAAATTTATTTAAATTTAACGAATCCGTTTTTCTCCATTTAATACTTTTTCCTCTCAGTTTTTGCCCCCTTATCGGATTGTTCGTTGCTCGATGGTTTTTTTTTTTTTCAATCTTTTTCTGACCCTACAAATATCGCGAACTAGCCCTCAAAACTTTGTTACAAACCGCCTACGTTTGCACGCCCCGTAATTTCGTGCGAATCATATATTTGATTTACACTGGGACCTCGATTTAACGGCATTCGATTTAATAGGCAGTCCCCCACCCCCGCCATGTTTTTCGCGTGGTGGGAGATGGTGGGGATGCTTAAAGTCTTCCCGATCAGGCCCGTGTAGCACGGAGTGCCGATGCGCAGATACAACACGGGCGGGCGTACGCAACCTCGATTTAACAAGGTGCGATGCGGAGCCGGTCCCGCCACTGGCCGTTAAATCGAGGTCCTAGTGTATGTATATATTGTTGTCAAATCACACGATAAAATTTGAAAAAAAATCTATTAGATGCGCGCAAACATTAGCGAATGGCTAACCAAAGCAAACTCTAAATTCAGTCGATCGAATTAATCGTTTATAATAATAATTTTTTCCGTACACAATTATATAATATGTACGTACGCGGGTGTTTTAGTTTATCTACGAAATATAGTATGTACGTGTGTGTATCGTGTGCTCTGCGGACTCATATGGTCGTATATAAAATATATTAGTGTTTCGGTGTTTGCGATTTGAACGCTTAACCGTTATTTTTTTTTGTTAAATTATCTTTGGTGTTTTGTTGCTTGCACGATCATCACTTTTTCGCGAGAATGCTTCGTGACGAATCGTGGAGTATTTTTATTTTAATTTTTTTTTCTATCAGTGATGCTGAAAGTATATATATGATAAAAATGAAGTTGATAATATAATATATGCGTGGGTGTTCACAGTTTTTTTTTATGCGTATTACGAAAGATTGATCGAATTTTTCGTGTGGATATACCATCCGAGAATAACAGCCGGACCGGGATATGATGAAAAATTGATTTCTCAGAACAATAAACACATGTGACTGTTTCAAGTGTTATCCGTATCATTCGAATAGAAATTTATATTTTGTTCGAGCCCCAATTAGATCGTTCAACTTTTTGTATAGTTTCTACATCGAAATTTCAATCGACAAAAAACGAAAAAAAAAAATTGATGATATCAATTCTGATAAATTCGTCCAAAGTCAAATGAAAAATTATCTCAAAATAAATAATTTCCAACGAAAATAGATAAAAGATCGATATATACATTTTAATGACCGGGACATTTAATCTTTATGTATACGTACATTTTACGAAAAAGGATAATCTCACGTGCGAATTGATCCATAAATCGCAACATTCCCATTAATTTAACTACAACGAGCAACGAAAAGGCAATTAAAAAACAGGCTTATTAAACAATCTTGTCTAACTATAGCGATCGTATGAGTGATTGAGCGATCGAATCTTGCAAAACGTGAATATAAATTATGGCCGAACACGTAAGTTTTTTTTTTTTTTTCAGGAAATGAAACAAAAAATATTCGTCAGCCGCGAATAATAAAGTATTAACAATTTCGATGTTTATTCAAATGCGAAAAAAATGAAAAAAATCTCGACTACCACGTTCTGCCAATTTGAGCCTCGCGTTCACGATCTTCCTCGCTCACACCACGCATCTCGTTTATGAGGCGAGAATTAAATTTCCTTTAGCCGCCTGCGCGAATCTTCATTCGTCATTTCTCTCTCTCTCCTTCTATCTCTTTCCTCTCTCTCTCTCTCTTAAGGAGCAATAAGTGATGTAGACTAGTCGACAATGGAAATTAAAAAAAGAAGATCGTTTCATTTTTTTTTTTCTATATGAAAATTGACATTAAGAATTTTAGCAGGACCCCGATTATGCATGACTAAAATACTTATACACGTCCAGAAGCGTGAAATTGTGCACGAAACAATATTGCACACCGAATAATTGTAAACCGCACTGATTGAACCGGTAAAATCTGTGCACAGGATCGACTGAACATGAAGAAATTGTGCACAGCGTTGAGTCTATACATGACGAGAGCTTGTACAAGTTCAATAATGTTGGAGGTACCGTAGAAAGTCCCTTTGTGAACTTTAAGAATTGGTTTTTTTTTTTTGCAAAGTATAGATCGAAGTATAGACCACTTCTTGTGTGTAAAGTCTCAAGATCGCTTATACCGTTTACTTAACCTTTACAGGACGGTAAAATTTTGATTCAAATCGACTTTTAATTTGACCCAAAATTTATGCACATTATACTTCAACGGATTACTCATTTCAAGTATCCCATCTGACAAATGGTCCCTAAAGGGACCACCCCCGTCTTCTAAAGGTTTAAGGAGAATTGATTCTTTCCATAAATACATTTTTAACATTAACTTTATGGTTAACAAAAGGCCAACACTTGTCATTGATCTATAAACTCAGTATACTAATCTGAATTCGTGTGCAAACAAAATTGAGTGCCATTGTAAGGAGAGCATTCTAAGGATAATTATATCGTTCATGAATAAATCCGGCCTGCCGAATTAATTCAAGAGATATCTTTGGTGAAAAGGAAACTTTCAGGGTCCGGCCACGTGCGATGTAGCCGCCGCATTCTACCTTGCTTTATTCCCTGCTCCCCAACCGATCGACGATACCTCCTTAATTGGACAACTTGAAAATTTATGTTGGGTCAAGTAAAAAGTAAAAGGTAAGACCGTGCACAGGTGACAATGGTACAGCCGCCTGTCCAGAGTCCTGTCGTGCGCTCGGTTGAGACGCGATGTATAATTTGCCATGTTCAGAGGTGACGCATCGTACAGTCAAGGTGTAGTCCACTCGCCTACACATGCCGCGTAGTCGAAGGAGGGTATATGCAGGATATGCTGTGTGTCAGTGTGTTACGGGGGAACATCGATCAGAATAATCGTATACATTTATCACCCCTATATGCTCAAATCGACCCAGATTTATCTCCAAACCATTCCGCGACCATATATCTTATCCCGACGAATGGAATCATCACAATTTTATGAATCCATACGGCTGGTCGGTATATGGCACGAAATGTTTAATATCCGCAGACCTCCCGTATACCGTCAACTCGTGAATTTTTATTCACGTTAGCAAGAGAACTGAGATAAAATATACGGCATGGATTCTGATTAATCGTGTCGTTTCCATTCGTCGTCAGAAAATATATGATCGCGGGACGTTTCGGAGAAAGAGATCAGCAATTATTTCAACAAATGCATCACGAATGAACAAGTAAGGCTGGTCTCCGCTCATCACACACCACACAGCACTGTCCATTTTCTCCTAAGACTGTGCATGGCATTTACTATATCTATAACTACAGGACTCTACCTCAATCAACGCGGTGTTAACCCTTTCAAGGGCAGTGGCACTCCCAGATTGCCACCGGTTTTCGATCAATTTCAATATTAAAATATTTTTTTTCTCAAAAATTATGCATTATTGAAAAACACGACAAGAGAGCTTTTTTGTTAAAAATTTCATGGAGAATACAATAAAAAATGTTCGTGTTAAGAAATTTTCAATTTTTTTTGCCCGAGGTCCGCCATATTGCCGCCGCCATCTTGAATTTTTCAATTTTAACTTCAGATTTGTAACCAGCGACCCCAAAACCGTAAGTTTGACAAAATTTCCAGTTCAATTGCGCCCCTGAAAGGTTTAAGGTATTCCGATCACAAAAGGGCCGCTGAATACTCCGTCAGGCACTACTCGGTGATCCAGCTTTTTTTTTCGTGCCCAATAGAAACGTACATGAGCCAGGATCTCGTATGGTACTTCTTATATTTTATTCTTTAGCTTTCCATGAATTTTCGAGTTGACGTTAAAATTCGCCACTTCTCCCACAAGTCCCATCCCGCGATAACTGAATCCTTCACTGCATTTAATATTTATTTCTACTACTCGGTAACCGACTTTGTAATTTTGCGAGACTCATTAAAGGACAATACTCAAAGTATGGCACACACGTAAAAGTGAATTATTTTTTAGATCTATGACCTCATGAACGGAACCGCCTTAAATAAGCAGGAACGTCGGCGTGGTGAAGCGCGGTGAGCGTGGTGAAGTCGGTCAGCTGACGAGTCTAGAAAATTGCTGTTTTTTTTTTTTTTTTTTTTTTTAATTATACGCTACGATAAATTAATTTGTATTTTTTTCAGTATCTTCTGAAACATTTTTTGCATCGATCGATCGGTTTTTCATTCGTCGATCTAGCTTTGAAGTATTGAAATTTTTGCAGATCAAACGTTCTAGCCTTATTTTCCACTTTGGGGAATCCAACCGTGTTAAATTGTAAATGTTTACGAGCATATATCACCGGAACTAAACGATGAAACGATCTAAAACTTTGCAAGCATGCTGAAGGAACCTCAACCTTTCCGTTCATCGTATTTTTATCAGCCCATCTAGATTCAACGAAAATGCAAGAACCACCTTAAGATCGGCCTTAAAGAATTTGTGCTGTGCAGCCTTTCGTCAAGTTCAATCGACTCTCTGTACGGTTGCTTGGTGTACTCTTTTGTTTTTTTTTGCTGCATAATTTCACGCTTTTGGACGGGTAGAATTCAAGTAAAATTAAGATTTTGGCATAAATTGGTATTCGGTACAATTATGTGCAGGTAATTTCGCACATCGATTATTTTATTTCGTCAAATTTTTTTTTTTTTTGCACTTTCACAAATATCGACTCATGCCATTATTTTTGTTCTATGAAATCACGGCATAGAGAATGGCCTTGAATAATAAAAAATAAAAAATAAAAAACACAACAGAAATAACAAAATTTTGCCAATTTGCGGCTCTGTCTATCGGTTTGTCAAAAATTATAACCTATAAAAATACAACTTCGCGTAATTGTGGAATAAAAAAAAAAAAATCACTCGGTATGCTAGCCATGATTTATAATAATCATTGACGGTGCTGGCCGAAATTTTTGCTAATTTATCGTGCACGCAAGCGTATAAGAATAAGTGAATATTTCACATACCCATTATTATCCTTTTTTTGTTTTTTTTTTATCTTCACCAAGCCACATCAGTTCTCACTAATATTTCTGTATTCACGTCGATTTTTCTATGGTTAAAGCATGGAAAACAAAAATTCCCATTCGCATTACTGATTTGACTAGTCTCCATACTCATTTCTTCCTTGTACTAAAAAAAAATAATAATAATCAAACAAAACGACGTAATCGTATAGTGAGAATTTTTTTTTTTTTTTTTACAAGCTAATTATATAAATATATTAGATGCACAGTGATAAATTATTCAAACATCAAGCGAGAGTTTATATTACAGATAGGCTTCACTTTTACGTTAACGTAATTTTTTTTTTTTTTTATTTTAATTTTTTTCCTTTTCGTGATAAAACACTTACACGCGACTAAGCATGCATGTGCCTCGCGCGTATTTACCTTTATAGTACACGAATTTATCGTTTATGTTTATATTATCATTGTTGATTTTTTTTTTTTTTTCGTTTTAAATTAATTTTTTTGTTTGCTGTTGGTTTTTTTTTTTTTTCATCCCTCTCACGATCGTATCGTAAGAACACCGAATGCACATCTCGCATGCACCCGCACACGAGAACGTAACGTTTTTTTTTTCTTTCGATTTTTTTTTTTTTTTAACAATTCAAACACGCAATGAACGAACAATACGACGGCTAACTTTTTGTTTTTTTTTCTTTTCCTTCTCCTCGTCTCTCATTTCAGTTGGCGGATTGTATAAAAAATTCTCTACTACACGCTGTACCAGAGCCTCGAGAGCTCTTGTATCATAAATAATATTCTACAGGGATTTTCATCGCGGTATATTACGTATGCATGACGATGCATCGTCGTCTTTGCACATTGCACTTTTTCTATTTACATCATCGAAGAGTCTTTGAAATTTTCACTACCACGGATGACATGAAATATGAATCGGATTTTTTTTTTTTTTTTCAGTTCCTTGTTTTTCGTTCGGAGAATATTTTGCGAATCGTCGTGGAAAGAAAATTGAAAAAAAAATTAGAAGAATTAGTTTTCGTGATAAAAATATCTTGATGATTATTCCGAACGATTTGAAAGGAAGAGAAAAATCCCAAAGTCATTTGTGAAGATTAATTAATTATTTTGACTATCGGAGACTTGATTATTCAAGTTTTTAGATTTTCATTTTGTTCAGGTGTTCAATTTTTATCCTGAAAGAATTTAGAAAGAAAAATAAAACCCATAAATTCGTTCAATCATTAATTAACTGTGTCTTCTGATCAACCTCCGATTAGTTCTCAATAAATGTAGCTTGAATTCGAACTGTGGAAAAAGAATCGTTTTTTAATTTTCAAAAACCGAGAAAAACTTGACGTTAAAACAAATATAAACGCGTTGCTCGGATGAAAAATTGATTAAAAAAAAAACTTTAACTCGAAGTATACGGCTGTTTATTTGTTTTTTGGTTTATTCTCCGGATTAAATTTTCTTTTTCCTTCGTTTCCTCTTCAATAATATCGATTCGAGTATTACCTAAATTTTTGTCACTTGTTCGTTCGATTTTATTTAATTTTTTTTTTTTTTTTGATACTTAAATCCCAATTACGCAAGTAGATAACTGAAATTTTCCAATTTCGCCTAATCACATTTCTTGCAATATCTTCGTTCACACGTTTTAATATTGTTAGCCACACACACACACACACACGACACTCTCATAGAGTCTCGATTGAATGCCTCTCGAACACTTTTGTTTTTTTTGTTTTTTTTTTTTTTTTAATAATCGCTAAATATTACACTCGCGTCGTTTATTTTCCCCAATTATCGTTTGTTTTTTTTTTTTTTTTTATAATTACATCTCGTGTATTGCCAAAGCCCGATAGATTGATCTCATTGCTTGTCAAAAACTTCGAAGCTGAAATTATCACAATTCGGATCGGCATTAAAACAAACAAAAAAAAAAAAAAAAACAAAAAACAAAAAACGATTCCAAACAATTTTCAGAGAAAATCATGAGATATAATTGTTTGAAATTATTCTGCAAAAGATGCAATTTTTGCCAAAATAGTTATCTCGTCGTAAATTAATTTTGTGTGTGTGTTTTTTTTTTTTTTTTTCAAAATAAAAAATCGCTCAATTATTCTCGGAGATAAATCGATCTTTGAAATTACCCTTTTTTTTTTTTTTTAATTCTCGTATCGATGAAACGATTCGTTGAGAAAATAGACGATTTCATTGCGAGGAAAATTGAAAAAAAAAAAATCCTTAATCATTGAGCGACAGTTTTTTTTTTTGTCAAGAATCATCCTTTCGTATCCTCATTCGTCTTCGTGCATAGTCGACATATTTAGTGTTGGTGGTTTTTTTTTTTGTATCTTTCTTCTTTTTTTTTTTCAATTGCTCGACTTTTCAACCCATTTATAGGAACGCGAAGCCGTCAGCGAATATTTATCAAGTGAGCTACCCTATAAGTACGTAATAAAAATAATAATAATAATAATAGCAATAGCAGTAATAATGATGATGATGATGATGATGATGATAACGTTAGCGGTGCTCTTTGAATTGTATATTTTTAATTGAACCTAAAAAAAAACCGCCTAATTGTTCGAACTATGTTCTTCGATTTTTTTTCGTTTTTTGTTCTCAGTCCAAATTTCGGATTTGTAATTTTTTTTTTTCCACCGCTCCACCCTTTCGTTATTTTGACGTAACGAATATATATATATATATATATATATATATATATATATATCTTTTTTTTTTCTCGAGTCCTCCGTAATATAAGCAATTCGATATTTTGGAATTACTAAATATATCGAATGGGATTTTATTTTATTTTATTTTTTTTTTTTTTTTTTTTTTACGTCGAATGAACTTTCAATTCACCTTCGACTTCTAGCAGACGCGTTTTAGCGAAGAATTTTTATGAATTCAGGAGCAAATTGCAATGAGTCTCGTGAGCTATATAAGCGTTGTTGTTTTTTTTTCGAATTTTTTTTTTCCCCCCTTTAAATCGTCACTCGACGATTATGCAGCTTCGAATCTTTCGTGAGATATGTCTTGTTGAGAAAATATATCTTAAGTTTACATCCTATCGGTCAACACAAGCCGCCATAAAATTCCAATGTATCTCGTGTGCCATTCTAAAAGTGTTGCACACACGCACGCACACACACACACACACACACACACACATCCACACACGGACACTCGAAATTTTCGTCAAATTCTCGTTAGTCTTTTTTTTTTTTTTTTTTTTTTATTCGTCATTTCGAACGATTCGTTACGAGTTTTTTTTTTTTTTTTTTTTTCAACGCGAACGGTTAATATATTGCACATGAAACTTTGCACCATCTTTGTAATATCTCATAATCATCGTTCAATTTCACTCACCGTTGCACGATAATTTTTCTTCCTCTTCTCTCTCTCTCTCTCTCTCTCTCTCTCTCTCTCTCTCTCTCCGGTTTCGCGAAGCACCCACTAACGAAAATTGCTGATTCTTTTTTTTTCTTTTGATCAAAATAATTGTACACGCGAATGTCTCGTATCTCATGATTTTTAATTTATTTTTTTAATTTTTTAATTTATTCGTTCACCACTCTTGTTTATCGTTGAATTTCCGTCTCCTGATCGTTCACGCACTGAAATTATTCGCGGATGAATAAAATTTCGTACAGCTGGCCCGGAGAGCGACGAATTACGATTTTTTTTTTATTTTTTTATTTTTAATTCTCGGCAAGGCGTAATTATAAAAAGCATTTCTGTATGCAAATTAACGTGGCTCGACGAGAATTTTATTCCCCTTCGTTCGGTCGATGTTTTTTTTTTTTTTTTTTTTTTGTTGATAAGTTTTTGATTCATTCTTTCTGATATTTCTCAGATTTTTTCGGACGAATTTCATGGCCTCGATCATTTTATTCAACTTTTTACCACATTTTTTGTTTTTTTTTTTTTTTTTTTTTTGTTTAATTCTTGAACAAACTTTTTTTAAATCTTTCATCACTTTTATTTTTTTCGTTTTTTTTTTTTCATTTCTTTCACATTTCTTCACTTTTTCCGGACTAACTTTTTTTTCGTCACACGTTTCGATCACTTTACTTTTGTTTCTTCGTCTTCTTCTTCTTCTTCTTCTTCTTCTTCTTCTTCTTCTTCTTGAACGTGTCGACGGTTGACAATTTTTTTTTTTTTTTTTCCTTCCCGCATAATCTCCATCGTCGTCGTCCTCGTCGTCGTCGTCGCTGTCGTCGCGATATCTTTGACTATATGGCGCCCATGTGTGTCGTCGTCTCTCATCACCAGAATCGTTGAGCGCTTTCCCACATATTCTTGAGGCTCGATCGAAACTCGAAACGAAAGTTCTCATAGTATCACGCTATGTTGCTTCCGCTCATCGTCGTCACGCACTTTTTCTCCGGTGTATTTTGACTCTCGGAATTGCTGCGCACGGCAGCCTTCGGTGGACTGTCCGGTGTCGGTGTATCAACGTCATCCGGCAATTGATTGTTGTTGTTCGTCGAGGTTGAGCTGCGTCGGCCGTTTTCGCGGGTCGGCGATTTAACGTCGAACGCCGATGTCTCGGATTCGAGGTCCGAGTCGATCTGTGAGATTTGGCAAAGAAACGAAAAGAAAGAAAAGAAGAAAAAAAAAAAAACAAAAAAAAAAAAAACAACGATAACATGAAAAAAAGAGTAATAGGGGATTGAATATAATTTCAAGTCTTGTAGAATTATGATTTTAACTTCGAGGGGACCGGAAAAAAAAAATTTACTGATCGTTTGTTGGCTGTACTGGAATGTTGTGCTATCGATGACGTTGAAATTTGCATCGTTGGAATGCAACGAAAGTAGCTTTTTTTTTTTTTTAAATCATTTCCAGTATTTTCTGGGAGTCGAAAATCGTTAAAAACTTTTTTTTTCGTTTTTTTTTTTTCGTGACCTCTGGGGCCTAAATGTGCCAGAAAAGCGTTAGCAATACCGGAAATGATTTTTTTTTAATAAAAAAAAAAACTTCTTTCGTTGAATTACAACGATGAAAATTTCAACATCATATGTACTATCGTTCATCGCTCGAATGATTGTTCAACGTCATTTGCAATAGGAAAAAAAACGTCGTTGAAAAGCGTTCTATAAAAACGGAGGATTGTGTCGTCCTTTGTGCGGTACAAGAGGCCATAGAAAGTCATTGGTACAATGCAATATCAATTTTTCTCGAAACAAATGCACATATCGCAATGGATACTACCGATGCGAGAAATAATTTTAGCCAAACGAATATAGTTCTCAAAGCCAATAAATTTAGCTATAGCGGTTGAGATAATAATTTTTCCTTGTGCGACAAATTTCGATACGTGGTAAAACGAAAAGGGCATTTATTTGTTGTCGATCGCTCTAGCCCTACTTCGGCATCGCAGCTATATCGACGTTTTATAATGTATAATCATTTTTTTTTTTTCATGAAATTTCAATTAAGCTCGTAAATACGAGAAAATTTGTTACTCAAACGTGTATTGTACAGCCGGTATTGAATATATTTGCTCAAAAATTTTATCTGAGGTAGCTTATGGTGTTTTTTTAAAAATATAATTGGTTTTACAAGGATTAATTTATTTTAAGTTGGTTAAAAAAAAATTGTGGAAAAAAAACCGAAAAATTGCGTTTTTTTACTTAAAAATTCACAAGTTATTTAAATTTTGATATTTTGACCTAAAAATTTACGGTTATACTCTTGATATACTATTCTTTGAGGAAAAAATTACCGCAATAGCTGGACTTCCAAAAAAGGTATTTATTTTGCAGAAGGAAATGTGACTTTATAGGTCAAAATTAAAAATTCATAACTAACGGTAGAAGTTCGACACTTGGTCGATGTTTTTAAAATTCAGTACAATTAATTCGAGCTCGAAAAAAAAAAAACGTTCGGGTCTACTGGACCCATAGTGCCAGTTAAGGGTTAAATCGCCAGAATTCTGGAATTAGACTTCCGGTCCCGGGGAGGTTTAAAAAAAAAATCTTGTTATTCTTGGCCACGGTAGACCGGATCCGAATATTTTGGCAATGTCTCGGGGGGGAGCTTTTCCAACTTGTTAGATTCGAAAAGTGCGATGTTTCGTTATTAAGGAGGTACGACTAGTATGAAGAATCCAACTGACGGACTTGAATTTTTTATATGTTTTTGCCGAATACTTTATGCGCCTATTGCTAAAATTTGAGCTATATTGACCGTTTAGTTTATTCGTAATAAAATTGCAAAGTCGAGCAGTTTGAGTTACTAAAGCACGTCGTCTTATGGAGACGGTTAACCGGAAGTGCTGTGATCACGGTTTTGCTGCTCGCGTATCCAACTACACCCGTTGAAAAACTGAAACTTGATAGATTAGATATAATAGATATTGTAAAAAATTGAAAAATTACTCTTCACCGTGTAGTTCTGGCACTGCATCATAAAAAAGTTTCAATTTCCGGTTGTAAATGGTCAGAACGATCAAATAGCACCCACAGACTTAGCAACGTCGCGAGTAACAGCTGATGGGTTTCGGTAAACATAACCTAGCTTTGTTTTGATATTAGCAACGAAGATAGAGACTTCATTAAAGATACTTCGTTGGTCACGTATACCAACTTATAGCATCGCCAATGCGACGTTGCCAAGTGTTTACTTCAAATTCCATCATGTTATTTATGGAGTTTTATTATTTATCACGTATCAATTATATGTATAATTATCATTCTACCGATCGTATTAATTCCACTGAGGTAATTCGAGTCTATTTTAATAAGTTTTCGGCTGATTTAAAAAAATGTTTTTTAGTCCGTTTTTGTGGTAGACATGTCATTATTATTATGATGGAGACTACTATCGAGTCGTTGACAATCTAATTTTTCAGTTTTTATTAGTTCATGCGCAATAAATTAATCATTTGCCACAAAATTTTTCACATTATAATCGATAATATGAATAATCAACGCAAATAAACATAAATCAGAACAACTGCGGGTAAAATAAATTTAGACTTTTTTTTGACTCCAAAGAACTAGTCGTACCTCCTTAAGGGGATGAGGGCTATAGTTAGCATTTTCAGATTAGTTCGACGACGGAAGAAAATCGCTTCTTTTGCGACTGCTAAGACAAAGGAAGGGTCACTTTATGATGTCGGAATACAATGATTCAATGGAAGTCGAAAAATAATTTTTTCATTTGCATGCAAATTGTACATGAAACTTTGAACGCGTTTTTCTCGAAAGCACGTTTCAAATTCGATGATCAACTGAAACTCCAGAACGGCTTGACCGATCGTTTTGAAATTTTTATCACTTATTCTGTACATAATTGTCCCCCGAATGGACGAAGGATTTTTATCAACGGTGAATAGTTTTTTTTTTTATAACTGAAAATATGAGTGAAATTTTGGTCGAAAAACGAGCTTTACTCTGGAACATCCGCCATTTTGTAAAAATTCGAAATTTTCGTTAACCCTTGGTCCATCCTGGGCCAAATATGATTTATCAATGATCCCCGTTAATTTTTTTAGCTTCAGCAGATGATCCAGTGATGAGCAGCAGTGATCATCGCGAAACACTTTTTTTTTTTCCCGGACCCCTCGCAGACTGACTGCATCTCGCTTATTTATCATTATTTTTCAATGAAAATTTTACTCTAGCTACTAGAAATATTGATTATTCACATGGGAAAACATTTTTCACGAAATAATAAAACCTGTTTAAAAAAAAAAATCCCGAAAAAAGCGTTTTTTTTTCGTCGTTACGAGTAGCCCTCGCCACTTAATATTTTCCAAAAACCCGGAAAGAGCTTTTCGAGGAGGTAGAAGACAACGAATACGCCTCTGGCTCGTTGGCTGGCTTCGAAAAATTACCATTCGTTATAGCCGATAGCCAAAGTTTGATATTTCAAAGCTGGGTTTTCGAAAAAAATTTTGCAAAAAATGAATATGTTTCGATTAATCATGAGAAGTGAATTATGGAGAATAGAAAGAATTGAGTACTTTTTCCTTCGTAGAGACGAGATTAATTTTTTTTTTTTTCCCTCAAAGAATATTACTCGTGAGGTCACCGTTTTAGGAAGAACCTTTCGTATTTTTTTCTTTTTTTTTCAAATCAAAACATTCCATGAGAACTCTTTCGAACATTTCCCATCGAACTTTGTTCAGTTACAAAAAATTTTCGATACTTTTCGGTGAAAATTTACATGTACCAGCAGGAAAGTCAAACACGCACGTCAGCCGGGTATGAAAAAGAGCTATAGGACAGTTTTTGCGAAATAAAACTCTGGCAAAATGACTTGTTACTTCGGTCAACAGGGCAGAAAGCTCCCGAATGGAGCGAAAGGACGAAAAATGATTGTGAATGATTGGCATTTAATTTATTTGAAAAATTTTTTTTCTCCAATAACGATGTGACATTGATGAGAGATGATGATACCTTATTGAAACACACTACCTGTCTGGTAGCGGGATGTGGATTGAGGAATAGCCTCTCGCTCGTGTCGCTTCCGCAGCTCGAGCTCTCGCTCATTTCCGTGGTGAATTTTCGCGATGCTCGAGGACTCGACGGAGCTGCTCTGCTCTGATTGCCAAGAGCCAGTCCGGCGTTTCTCGAGCACACCTGCGACTGAATGTGCTCGCAGACCCTTCGAAATCTTCGTATGTTACCTGCTCGAGGTGAACAAACGAAGCAAAGTTAAACAGGAGAGTGATTCATCGTACTATGAAAATTTCCATCCCCGATTTATATAATTTATTTTTTCCCTCGAAAAAAAAAGTATCATTCAATATTAGGCATGAAAAATATTATTCATTGTGAAAGAATAATTACTTTAAATTATTCATAATTGTTGGGAAAAAAAAAATTAAATTAAAATTAACGTGAAAATTCTTAAGAGTCAAGTCTGTGAGAGTATTTTATTTTTGGGATCTCACATTTAGCAATATTGACTGAGAAAAAAAAAAAGAATTGTAATAATTTGTTTATCGTACAGTCGTAGGTATTTAATTTTTTTTCACAGCTCTTCTGCAGGTCTGCCCATACTCGCTTTTTCCACTGAAACCGTGCCCTTTTGTTTCACACAAGTTTCATTCGAAAGAAAAAAAACCTTTTCTTTCATCTTAAGATAGAGCGAGCACCATGATAATACAATTATTTTTTCCCCATCGAATTTATCAGCGAGTCGTTCATTTGTTATTCGAGTCTGAAAATCCTCATCCATGTTCCCATTCATGCGCTGTATAAATCTTTGGGAAAGGGTTCGAGACTGGCATCACTGATGCACGTCGTGTGCAGATTCGATCGAGAGATGTGGAAGACGGAGAAAAAGAAGAAGAAGAAAAAAAAAAAAGGACAATTCCTCGTGTGTATGGGCACAGGGAGAATTTTCTTGGTCTCTCGTGAAAAATGTAGATAAGGCGTAGGACCGGACGAACGTAAAAGCACGAAACGTGCCAAGGTAACATCGATCTAGTTGCGCTTGGATGGATGCCAAATGCCAAATAGCAAGCCAGAAGGAAGGCAGCACCGATACATATATAATGTATAAAAAAAAAAAGATAGCGATGATGTATATGGTACATGGGTACTGTATAGCCAAGTTGACTAAACCATTGGTGAAACCACGAGAGACTTACTGATTCCCCTAATATACTCTCCGCTATATCCCTGTTTTCTGTCAACGCTATAGCATGGAAGAACCGGTACTCGATTCTGATAAGTCAAGCGTACGTAATTTCTTTCAATACCATTCCTTCCCAAAGTAAATCTCTTCTCTATTTCCTAAAAATAATCCCATATTTTGTGTGTTTTAATTCTTCATTCTAGCCAGTCTAACAAGAAAATGTTGCAACGCCAGGCTTGGTGTCACATTGAACCATGAATTTGTATTACAGGGTACCAGTTGTGGCAACTTTAAGCATTTTTCGAATATCCATTTACGAACAATGTTCACAAAATTGAATTGTTATCATTTTAAACCTTTTCTGATCATGATAAATAAGAAAATAGAGGAAATTATCTTTCACCATTTGTCGACACAATTGTACTACTTTTGGTCATCTATAAAGTAACCAGTTGTGGCCACCAAACTTTGAATTGGGATACGGGATGCGCTACAAACGAAAGGTAGAGTCTCGGACAATCAGTGACCGCAGTTAAAGACAGTTATTTATTTGCGTCATAAACATGTTAATGAAGCGGTATAAGTGTGCTCTATTTGTGGCCGCAAGCAGGCCACAAATAAAGCAATCGTATTTTTAATGTATAACACTTTCGGCTACCACGTGCTTTTCAGGTATTTTAGCTGATGTATCAATTTTTTTGTGATTTTAACCGCAAAAATGAGCTTTAAGTTTTAATTTAACTATCCACAGGATAGTTAAATTAGGAAATGGTCGAAATTTGGCATACAGGTTATTTAATATGTTATCCGAACATCTGTGCAATTTGAATAAGCTTGACCATCCCGAACCCGAGATATTTACACTCAAAGTTGGCTTCATTTACACGTAACATATGCGCCATGAATGCACGAAGAGTTAGCTATTAATTTTACCGTCGAAACTAAAGTTAAGAAGTTGATGAAAAACGAGGAGAAACTAGAGAGGGATGTCACGAGTAGTGTGAAAAAAATTCAGGAAGATTTACCATTTAGTTTTTGAAATATTTTAAGTGAAAGAGGTCTGTGAGCGGTCCGACTCTCTCTCTTGCTTCATGCGTGCCCACTCCCCGCGCTTGGCCTTGCCTACGTTCCCGCTTATTCCCCGCCAGCGGTCGCGGAGGTACTGCCTTAACTGATAAATTATAAATTTTTGATGAAGCGGAAAGACCTTAGATATGAGAAACCGCAGTCTTCTTATCTCGGGATTCCTTAACACTTTTGTCAAGAAAACTACACAAACCGCATCAGCGTTGACAAATGTCATCATATTTCGTTGAAATAAATCAGCAGATATTCAATAAAGCAATCGATAGTGGTGCGGAAACGCATCTCCAACATCGAAATATTATGCTCGATGAAGTTAAGACAGTCTTGAAACTTAAAAAAAAAAATTGAGGGAAATGCGGAGTGGCCACAAATGGTACAGTGGCCACAACTGCTACGTCAGCCCTATACTTTGAGACTCTATGTTCCATATTCTTCGAGTTTCAGAGGACAATTTTATAGAGGAATGAAGTCAAAAAGTTGTAAATTTCGTAAAAAAAAAAAAGTGTGCCACATCGGTCATTCCCATCTTTTTTTAAATCTTTCATTCGTGTTCTCAAGTCTAAGAAGAAAAAAAAGTTGAAACGTCAGGCTCAGAATGAACCGTGAATTTTTGACGTTTTTTTTTTTTTTTTCAGACCCTAAATTTATGTTCTTCGAGTTTTTGGGGGGGCATCTTAGCGACAATTTTGTAGAGGAACGTAGTCAAAAAGTTGTGAAATATTAGACGCACTCTGTAACTATATTGCACCCTGAAATTTTAATCCCTGACCCGAAGAATTATTATTATTGAACGGATAAGGTTTGCATAGGGGAACAAAAATTTCAGCATAAAGATCAAGTATACCCCGAGAGTTAAAAATTTTCGAAAAAAAAATTAGGAGGTCAGCGAACATCGAGAAGAAAAATATTGAATTGAGAGGGATCATGAAAGTGGCCTTCTTCATAATCGTATCTATACGCATTTGGTCGGATCATTGGCAGATATTGATTATTAGTGCTGCTTATAATTAATGACGATTGAGCCTCTTCGTAGTCATAAAAAATTGCACAACCAGTGGAAATTTATTACTAACTTTATATATTGTTTAATGAAATAAATCTCGTGTAAAATTTTCCATTTCGTAGAAATTTGCTGTGCCAGTTATGTCCCCTCTACTTACCCCGACACATATGTGCTTTAGAATTTAATTAAACCATGAAAAATACCGAAGTGTTTTCCACGATCTCATCCTTCTCTCTCTCGCTCACTCTCTGCTATACATTTCAATCAAAATAGCTGTCGGGGTTGTATTCGTAGCTACTAAATTCAATAATGCCTGATAGAAGTGGCCTCATTCACAGATGCGAATATTGCCATTACCTTTGGAATTTACCACTCAATTACTCCACCAATAATTTATTTTGCGATGTCAATCCGTTACTTTTAATTTCTCCATTAAACCCCTCGTTCCAAGTTTAAATCAAGTGTCATAATGTCTCTTTTATAAAACATAAAAAAAAAAAAAAACAATAATGCTCTTCGCAAGTAAAGTGACCGAGAAAAGTAATTATTCCTTCAATCGATGATTCAGTTTTTCTTTTTTTTTTTTTCGTTTTCTTATTCAAAACCATTTTTGGGATTTGTTTTTTCTAAAAAAAAAAATGCTGTTTAACGTTCGAAAGATCGAGACTTACCACTCAGTAGCGTGAATGTTATGGCGAAAAGTGGTTCGCTGGGCTGTTTCGAGATCGCGCTTATGTCCACCTGAAACCGCACTTGACGCTGAAACATCGACGGTGTCGTACTTCCTCTCTTGTACTCGACTCTGAACGACATCGGTGACATCACGCTGTGAGACAATTCGGCTATCTACGAACGGAAAATTAATCCGTAGATATAATTTTCTTTTTAAATTCTGCAAACTCGTTATAGATTTTATTTTTCAAGTTTTCTGCCCCATTATCGATGGTGAAAAGTAGTTTTATGTATATGACATTTTTATGATTAAATTTTCTAGGAGTAAAATTTTTTTTTTTTTTCAAATAAAATTGAAGTTTACGATGAATCGCGAAGTAAAGTAGTGAACACATTGAACGAATCGTAGGATAAAAATAAAGCGAGGAGTGTTGATTTTAAAAGTACAGGAGAGGGGTCGTAATGTTCGTCCCATCGAGAGTGGCAACGTATCAAGTGTCATTGTCAATGCACAATGATCGATCTCGGGGCTTACCGATAAGAAAGCATGAATGAGGTCAGCTTTGACGTTGGCCAGAGGTTTGCCCTTAACCAGAACCGTGAAAGTCTCGTCTTTCTCGGTCGTCATTAGACTGCCGAACCAAGATTTCTTCGTCAGCTCCGGCGACGAATCGGGCGTAAGGTGTACCTGAAGAAAAATTTGTACTTTTTTTTTTATTTTCTCCCTTTCTTCTTTTGCCAATTAATCAACGGCAGAAGTGTATGAAAATTTCAAAGGTAATCAACGATTATAAATTTCTCGTATAGTTGAAGTCACTTTTTTTTTTTTATGAATGAATTTTCATACCTCCTCGGTACTGGTGAGCAATTTGCGTCGATGAAATCTCGGACTTCCCAGAAATGAATTTTTTATATTTGTGAGCCTCGATCTCCAGTGATGAGCACCCGAACCAGCTCCCGTGTGCGGTGAGCCCGGTGGTGTCACACCTATTGCTACCACTTTCGAGACAATAACAAAACTAAATGAGTTCGGTAAATTTCTTTTTTTTTTCGTTTTTTTCGAAGTAAAGTTACGACTCGACTTTTGACGTACTACACAGTGTCGATATAATTATAGCATTGAGGTTGATTGTCACGTGTAAACTTGAAAAATAAATTTTTTCCACTTATGCTCCCCGCGATCATTCGATCAGTCTGCATTGCTCGGTCTCTATTTTCATGAAAAAAAAACGGTGGCTCGTATAATTTTTCCCCATTAATCAGAGAGAATTTGTGGGGTAAGACGTGATGCGATTATCAAGAGTGGTTTACAAACATCGGATATACTTATGTGTGCTTTTCTCTCTGTCGTCTTTTGACTGTTGTTCCTGCACCCTCGCGGACATCTAAAGGTGCAACGACAAACACCCGCGGTCACGCACTTAGCGTAATTCGATATACACAGTGACAAACGTGCGTATATGCATATTGTATACCTATACGAGAGGGTGTTCTCGTATACTCAGAGGGAAGTTGGCTCGTTTGTGGCGATATATCAATGTCAGGTCATCCCTTGTCCCGGGATCACGCGAGGGTTTAACTCGACCGAGATATTCCCTGCACTAACCGCGCATTACATCATTGTCATCTATTTATTTACACTCTCGGTGGAACTGACTGGACATCCTCGAGTAGCATTACTCCATTAATAGCAGAAAATTCGTCGCGGTCGCGCTATTGAGATCGCGCGTGTGTTTCATTGTAACCTCTGACTCTATTCACGTCTTTGGACGATGCTCGATGCGTCAGCATATTCTATCGACGCTCCAGACTTTTCATCATCAGAATTTTCATCATCAGGATGTACTAATTTTTTTTCAATCTTACGATCGCTGCTATACTTAACTTTACATTTGCAGTAAAAAAAAAAAAAAAAAAAAAAAAAAAAAAACAAGGTAACAAAGGCAACGGTGGACAGACAAATTTTTGAATTTAGGATTCCAAAATGTGAAGTGATAACTCGTATTTTTTCCAAAATTTATCCTTCAATATTCTCCTGTTAAGTTATTCGTATAATTTTTAATTAAATTTTTTTTAAGGATGTTCCTCTGTTATATCGATTTAATGTCATCGACTTGAAATTTTTACAGCCTGTTAGTATTTATCCCCAAAACATGTGTGCAAAGATTCAATGAGATTAGGAGCCTGGTTGTCGAGATATTAAATGTTTAAAAAAACATTATTTAACATGCGTTCTTATATGGGCGCACACGAAAAACAGGTTCCAATCGTTCTGTAATTCACGAACTCGAAATGCCAGCACCTTTTAAAAATTATATGACCTAGATCTATATATAATAAAACCGTGTGCGAAAGCTCACCTTAATTAGGAGAATTTTCGTTGAGTAATTAAATGTAATATGTTTAAAAATGCTGAAAAAAAACGGGCGTTCGTTGTCGATTTTAGACGCGACGGACAATGTTGCCGAACTCAACTTGTCGAATCAGGCTTTTTTTTCAGAATAAAATCCTGGAATTTTTTTAGCGTCTTTTCATAGTATATGGCATAAATAATAACTTATAAAATGTGCGTTATTATCCCTCTATACATTTTGGCAAGGGAAAAATAGAAACAATGAAAATTTGGCTCTTTTTGTGCTTCAACTCTAAACGCTGCTCAAACTATACATAATAGAGGAAAATTGCTAATAAATCATTTTATAGGTAACTAAATTTTCTACAAAAAAGTCCACGACGGCATATATCTAAAGTTAATTATTGAGGCGTGGGAGGCGTCCATAGTTGTAAAAATAATTTAAAAAAAAACCATTTCAAGTAGGTGGCTTTATTTGAATTTAGTTATAAATAAAGTTTTTTGGGTGGTATTGGCTTTCTCGTTGTGCCCAGTTAACGTATGAATTTTTATGCATTTTTAATTCAATGCTAACGTGGTGATATGTAATTTAACATCTAATGGGTCTACTATTCTGCGATTTTACAAAAATCACACTTCATCGTCACGCCACTTCGGACACCTCTCACTCATCCGCTATTGATTTTTTATGTATACCGTCATCAACTTTTTTTATAGAAAATTTAATTCTCTACAAAATTGTTATTGGGCAATTTTCTCTATCTTGAATAGTTCGGACAGCGTTTGGAGTTGAAGCTGGGAAAACGTGAATTTTTAATTTTTTTTTTGCAACATAAACGTTAATATTTCAAAAACTTACAGGAGTATATTACTATAATTTTTATACGTTGTTATTAATGCCACTTACTATCGAATAGCATTGAAACGAAACCTCGCAGTTCTAATTCTGATTTCGAGAAAATAAATTTACTGGTCGAGATGAGTGAGGATTTGACGTTGGCACCACTGAGCCCTGCCTGTGAATAAGCATAGGGACCCCCCTCGGACGACTCGTCCCGCAAACAAACAGAGGAACATCCTTAAGGATGTATCGGACGTATCCCAAACAAATGTGACTTTCGTCGACAATATTGCATACTTTATGATAAGATAAAAATCGGAAAAAATTCAACCACAATAAAGACGATAAGAAGATTAATTTTGAATAATAATAATGCCAAAAAATTATCAATAAATTGTTGAAACCAAACATTGTTTAACATATTTTTTGGGAAAGTTTTTTTTTGACACGTGAAATGAATTCGTTGATTTTTCTGACTACACATGAATTTTTTAAAAATTTTCTCATCATTTTGAAATTTCGGTTTTCAAAAATTTTTTAATTTTGAAAAATGAAGGAAAAATCGTGAATTTCGGATATGTTTCCATAAAAACGTTGTATATTACAATTGAGAAGTTTCCAAAGCATTGAACGAATAGTTTGGTAAATACAACCTTTACAAATTTCCGAAAACCGAAATTTCAAAATGATAAGAAAATTTTAAAAAAATTCTTGTGTAGTCAGAAAAATCAACGAATTCGTTTCACATGACAAAAAGAAAACATTCCCTAAAAATTTGTTAAACAATATTTTGTTTAAACAATTTATTGATAACTTTTGGGCATTATTATTATTATTAAAAAGTAATCTTCTTATCGTCTTTATCGTGGTTGAATTTTTTCCGATTTGTATCTTATCATTAAGTATGCAATATTGTCGACAAAAGTCACTTTTGGTTGGGAAGGTACGTCCGATACATCCTCAATAACGACGCGTTTTGAATTTTGAACGTTGATATGAAACTTCTTAATTCGTCTTTTGTCCAGTATACAATTGGCCAATTCTCCCACACGCATTAGAAACTTTTATGAAAAATTCATTCCCATAAGGAGTCGGTATAGTTTTGCTCTCAGGCGAGACGATATTCTTAAAGAAATTCGTGTACATTCTATCCAGTGAAGTTCGAAAGATTACATCGCTATATATAATGATGCGCCAGACAACGAGACAACCTCCGCAAAAGGAAGAAAAGTCCTCAGGGTATTGTATAAAGAAAAAGCTCAAGGCAAAAGTTTTGGCACTTCTCGCGGACTCTATGAAATGTGAAACTTCATCGTTTTCTATTTTCCATTGATCTTATATATACGAGCTAAGAAAATCGTTGCTAATATATCTTACGAAAAGATGAAATTGACTCGTCGCATGTAATTTCGCTATACGGAATGAGGATAAAAAAAAAAGCTTTGCCATGAACTCACCGGGCTGTATCTCGCTGAGCTCGATACCCACGTTCGGGGGCGGTGGAATCGGCGCTGGGGTACCGGAAGTCGGGCTAGAGCCATTACCGCCGCTCGCGCTCACAGTCGACAGTCTGTGAGGACTTCCGGTTTGGCTGTGATGAGAGCTCGGTATGGCTCTTCTCGGGCTCAGTAGACCGGCCATATTTGGTCCGTGAAGCGGCGAACTTCCGGGTGTCGAAGCGTGCGAATGAGACGCGTGGGTGTGAGATCCCGTACTTGGCGAACGACGCGGGTGATGTCTTACGCTATTTTTTCACAAAGAGTCATGAATTATTGCACGAACGAGATCCATTTCAAGTTTCTCCTGAGAGTTGGCCAACATTCAATTTCCGACAAGCATCGAAATTAAAAGTTACCTAATTATTCAATAGTTTTTCGTATTATTGGCACACTGGATTTAAAAAAAATTTACTCTGCCCAATAAAATTAAAGAAAATAAACAATAACGTGTGTCGTCGAACGTTCGAAATTATTCGTCTTCGTGGTTTTTTTTTTTTAATTCTGTCACGCAGTAGCGATTATCGTGTTGTGGCGTTAATGCGCGAGCTCAGAGGGGGCTGGTAAATCAACGCGAAAAACGCGTGAGTGAAGATCTCGGGATCGTATAAAACGATTGCGTGCGAGTTCCATCGCCCTGGGGCAAATCGCACGCAAGCACTTCGGCAAATCCCTCACTTCATTCTCGTGTTCATTATTGAACATTTTAAATGTTTCGTCTATAAGGTATTCCAAGCTAAATTTACAGTTCCGTGCACCTCACCCTCTGGGATTTGGTTCAATATTTTTATATATATTTATATAAATATATATATATATATTGTTGCTCCAAGCGTAGCGCAGTTTGTTCGTACATCTTTTTTAGTCAGCTACTTACTGTGTGATAATGTTTTTTTTTTTAATTTTACGCTAACCAAATGTTCACCATTTTTGTTTTGTTTATTGAATTGAAAAATTGAATCTCCGTGACCCCGTTTTAGGCGAAAAGCCTGCATGAAAAAAAAAACGTGAGAAAGTTCGCAAAAATCTTGTGATGGATGCGCAAAGATTTTCAAGCTAATTACTCTTCGAATTTTTCGAAACGAAAAATTAAAGTTTAATTTGAAAAATCTGGAATACTTAGTTTCTCTGAAGAGTAGAAAAAAAATTTCTAACCACATCCCATGAGTCAGATATGTTTTTTTTTTTTTTGTAAATTTGTTATTTGCAATAAATTATCATAAAGTGTCTAAAAATAAAGGAATCTGCAGAATAAAACGGGATTTAGGAATAAAAGGATTTAGGATTCTAAAAAAAAGTGAACTCAGTCCCCAAAGGAGTTGAGGGTGACCGGAACTGTCGATTTCGGCTTGGAATTCCTCATGCATAGAGAATGAAACGAGAAATATACGGGTGCGAGAGAAGGCGCGTGTCGAGACTTAAATTGCCCACCCTCGGCATATTCTCAATCCGTTTTCCATGCTTTGGAGGACTGGACGCGAATCGTCGCGATCGATATACGCGAGAAATGGTCGCGTATTAGAAATCCTCACGGGGCTTTGAACAATCGTAAACGCGGAAAGAGTTTTCAGCACGCGAGCGAGCTTTATACAATATTATTCAGAATTAGTTTATACCCCGTCTCTATTATTGCTGTGAACGATATAAACTTTTCGTTGTAAATAAAATTATTACGAGCATCTTTGTACAAATCCTGGCCTATACGGACATTCAATTTTTACGGAAAAGTTTAAGAATTCGAAAGTTTAAACTTTCGAATTCCGATTATTTTGCACGAGATTTGCATTGAAAAGCTCCATGGATTAATTCAGGGATGGACGGGATACCATAGGAAAGATAAGAAAGCTTTCATTTAGATTAATGGACCATTGGCTTTTTGAGCAACTCATTGAATTCCTTCAATTGGCTATCTTTATATTTTCACGTTTCATTGGAAAATATGCGATAATAAAATTGTACAAAAAAAAATCTCGAACAGTCTCCTTTAAAGTTTATTTAACTCGGTCGTAGCGGAGAAAATTGATCGTACGCGTTAACTTTGTCGCGACGAACACAAAATGGACAATCGAGAGAAACTTTTCGCGTTCCCGGAGAGTCGAACGAATTAATTTGTTGGAGTTGCAAGCCTCAAATATCATTAACTGCCTGAATTGTTTCTCTATACAGGGCATCAAGCTTACTAGCAATCATGAATGTCATTTATCACTGATGAGGAAGATTGTGGGTATAAAGATCGGTTCTCTCTTGTACTTTTACGAATTTCAATATGAGTCTGTATTCTGACGAGAGTATTAATTTCATGATGAATCAACGAATTCATACTCTTATATTATCATTTATTGACACGTCGTTGTAGATAAAAATTTCGGAGATACTAAATTTGATCCTCAAGGGAAATTGAGGAAAAAAAAGCTGACTATACAACGAAAAGAGAATTGACAAGGCCATTAATCTCTCGCATTCATTGCCAAATTGGGCTTTAAATTAAAGTCTACTCTTAATAATTAAGTACAATGAAATTCCGAGAGTATACTTTGCCTCAATGTCAATATTCGATATCTCGTTTAATCTATATATTGCTTCGTTGAATAAAGAAGCAAACTTGACAAAAATTTTCCACGATTCTCCGGGCTCTTTTGTTCTTACCTGGACTGTCTTCTCGGTGTTAATGGTGATCCGTGAGATATCTGTCCGAGATTCAGTGCCGCGCTACCGTTGACTCTGCAAGTATCGACCCTCTTTCTCGGTGGATCAGCCTCGGATTGTCCGCTCGTACCGCGGATCCCGCTCCTCATCACCTCCAGCTCGTCCTCGCACGCTGGTCTTCTTCGCTTTCTCTCGAGCAGCAAGAAATATATGACTTTCTCGGTATTGTGACTGAAATCGTGATACGATTCAATTAACCGATTATTATTGTAACTCCGAGGGGATTATAGAAGAGCCAGCTGGTCCTCGTCATTGGACTTTGTCATTTGAACATAATCGACGAAGAAAAAAAGAATGAAAATATATTTTTTTAAATAGCTTACTTTGGACTGAGCAATTCCTGAATGAGTTTCGTTCGTTCCTTGAAACATCCGAGGCTCGCGATCGCCTGTAGTACGTCCGGATCGATAGCATCGATGGACGGAATAACGTGAGTCTGAACAACGTCCATCATGGACAATTCGAGCTCGAGCTCACCCTTGCCAGCTGCCGTGACCCAGATATGCCTGTTGATCTCCGCCAGCTGTTTTCAGGTGTTAGGCAGCAATGGAAAATGAAAATTCAATAAATCCCGCAAATTACAGTTATCATCATTGAATAATTTAATCCCTGAAAAAACGCATCTATTCGATGAATCATATACATATGTCGCATTCCACGTCAACTCAGCCACCCCGTTTTTTTTTATCTCGAAAAAATTATTCAGTATAGGCATTTCAAAGTACAATATATCCATGAAATTTTACCAAAATTTCATCCCCCCATGATTGTTGGTTCTCGAGATAATGATTAATAAATTCTCAATTTTGTAAAAATCATAACTTCGTAACGGCTGATCGGATTTTAACGACTAAAAAACGAATCTTTTTTATTTTTTTTGCCCTTTTTGAAAAAAAATATGCCGTCATTGGAGAAAAGTTCATTAGACAGTTTTCGGGGGAATTTTTCGATTTTTTTTTTTTTTTCACGAAAAGGCCAATCGGAATTCTACTCAGTATTTTTTTTTTCTGATAGAGGGAGGCGATACACAACTCCGCAAAATTTTTTCAAAATGGAACAAGGCATCAGTGACGAGGAAAAAATTGTTTTTTGTTAATTTACCCCGAAAACTGTCTAATGAGCTTTTATCCGATGATGACATATTTTTTTTTCGAAAAGGGCAAAAAAAAATAAAAAAGATTCTTTTTTTAATCGTTTAAATCCGATCAGTAGTTACGAAGTTATGATTTTTACAAAATTGAGACTTCATTAATCATTATCTCGAGAACCAACAATAGTGGGGGGATGAAATTTTGGTAAAATGTCATGGATATATTGTCCTTTGAAATGCCCATACTGAATAATTTTTTCGAGACAATAAAAAAAACGGGGTGGCTGAGTTGACGTGGAATGTCCCATATATACATGAGGGGAAGAAATGATTCGAAGAATTGTGTTCAGACAATTGACGGTTGAAGTTGGTTGAAGTTTAGTGGAAAAATGATGTTCGTCGATAAGCAATTGAGAATCATTGTTATACATTTGAGTAAATTGTTCCCAAATGTTGAGACACCAATTTTTCCACGCCCATAACTATCCTTCAACCACCATCACTCATTACCTGTCCTTCAACTAGCCGTGAATGGTTTCATGTTACACGAAGACTATCCCTATTTTTATTTTTCAGCTTACTGCATGAAACATATTACACAAGATACGTTTGCCAATGGGGCCAAATTTCTGATGATGACCGATCGCTAGAACGGACTGTGACGAATAAAAAAAAAATTATTCTTCAGCGCAGTCGTTATTTTTTTTTTTTAAATCTTTTATAATCAAAAGTCTGTATGCTCAGTGACAAGCATCGATTTTTCTTGTAATGCGAAAACATCGAATAATTTCTAACTTTTTTTTTGTCCCAGACAATGTTATAATTCCAATATCTTTTCGGGACAATTTCTCTGATCGAGTTAACACGAGAGAAAATTCACAAATATAGCCATTCAACGATTTAGCCAACGAAAGACTTACCGTGAGCCTCTTGTCAGGATTAACCTCGATCATGCCGCGCAATAAATTCTGACAGTCGGGCGGCACGAAGTGCGGTATGTGAAAAACGCCGCGTTTGACTTTTTCCAAAAGTTGCCGAAGATTGTCATCGTCGAAGGGCAATGCACCGACGAGAAGAGCATAAAGTATCACACCGCACGACCAGACGTCAGCTTTTCTGCCATCGTACTTTTCGCCCTGTTCGAATTTTAAAAAATAAATAAATAAACACTTACAATATTTGTAATCTTTGCGAAATTAATATTGACGTCAAGATTAACTATTTATTTTTCTATCGTATAGCATCAAACGTTCGCGGTGACAAATAATTTTATAAAATTGAGAATGTTTTTTTTTTTTTTTCGGTAAAGTGAAATTCGTCAGTGAGAATTAACGAGCACTCTCAGCTCGTTTGCAAAAACTTGTCGCTCGTTACCTATGATTTTGTGTCCTAACTCCAGCGGATACTGTTTTAATTGGAGAAAATAGAATGAAGAGAAATTAATCTTTTAAAGAGTTGCAACGTTGAGTTTATAAATGTGTCAGTCAGAGAGGTCGTCGAAAGAAAAAAAAAAAAAAAAAAAATAGTTATAGTCAAGTTGATATCGCAAGTCCTGTTGTGTATAAAAGTGAGAAGGGATCCTCACGATTGTCGGTTCTCGAGCTCACTGTAGACCGAGAGAAAAAAAAATGATGATAGGAAGTATGAATTTATGGGTTAAAAAAGAGTTGAAATTTATTTTTTGAGTTGACAGAAAAAATTGTAAATATAACTATTTACAAGTTACATATTACGAGTTGCCGTAACCGGCAACTCGTTAATATATGGTATAGTGAAATGTCGGTTCGCTCGCTCGTTTATATGCTAACCCAGGCCCGAACTTTGCTTTCGAGGATGATCTTGAGCGGATGTGGAAATTGCCAAAGGCAATAGTTCACATCAAGAAGGTCACCACAACCAATTTACCTACTTCTGGTGAAAATAAAGTTGCTGACATTACTAAATAAATATTTGCCCGTACTATATTTACATAGTTGCGGTCTTTTAGTTGCGATAACTATTCAGATATCTCTCGCAATAAGTGTAATGAAACAGTAGATATGTAACGAGTAGTAAAAGACCTTCCGGAAAGCGAGGAAAGAGACAGAGATAGCCAGTTAGGGTGTGAAGGTGATAATCCACATTCTGGCGAGCATACGGGAGAGTTTCTATGAAATTGCTCGTTACGTCTGGCATAATATAGACCATCAAGATTCGCTCTGTCATGATATTCCGGCTTTGATATCATCAGATTCCGTACTATATATATGCAGCAGGTAGTATTTATATGGGACATTCCAAACCCAATCAACGCAGTACTGTCAAAACTTTCTTATTTTTTAAATTCCAATTACCATGTCACATGAGGTCTGAAAAAATACCCTTCGAAATTATTGAGATTCAAGCTAGCCAGAAAAATATTGTAGTTAACCTCTCAATATTTTTAAAAATCAATCTTGAATATAGTTTGTGATTCTGATGGTCAAATTCACAATTTCAATCTTCCCGGCGCGTTATAGCTTTTGCTTCCTCATTCAGAAGGGCCTGTCCTCAAGAACATAAAATCGAAGGTAATTCGATTTTTTTTTTCGAAAAATTATTTCGAAATTCGTTCGGAACGGATCGATTGAATCGTCAATGTTCTGCGATCCTCCAGATTGAGAGTATTGATCATTGAGGGCTTATCAGAAAGAAGATGCAAACTGAAACTCGCAGGCTGCTTCCTTGTCAGTTTTTAAACTCAAAAACTTTCTCGCTGGGGATACCAAAATTAAATAACGAAGATCCAGTGGTGCAGTCTCCGTTTAAGTATTTTTTTTTTTCCAAATAAATGAAAACATTTTTTAAACGTTAAAAACTTTGGTGTCCCCAAAAGAGCCACGCCCATTTTTCAAGAAGTCGAAATATTTTTTAAAGGTATCATACTAATTTATCGTGAAATGTCCCTTATGCATGCATGTGTGTGTGTGTGTATAATGAGACCATGTGCACCGTGAGATTGTACAGAGTTCCCAGTCTCCTCGTATAGTTCCAGTATAGTTTCCTGTCCGGCTTGTTCGCGATAACGTGAATCTCGTCACGAGCCACTCGAGCGAGTTTGGGGATGTAACTATACAGGTTTCCTTATAGTTGATAAATGCACTATGGTGTGAAATTCTGTGGCAACGTGTTTATCTCATTTTCACGTATCTCGCGGTGAATGAAGTTGATAAAACCGAGATTTAAAATCCTCAAACGAGTAACTTTGGAATTTCAACGAAAATTTCGTTATTAAGTCCTGACTGCCCGCAGGGCAAATTGATGTGATCGACTGCGATCAGATGATAGTAATTATGGACGTTCAGCATACCTAAAATGGCACTTTACAATCTAAATTCAACATTTATATTATCTAGTGTCTATATATATATATATATATATATATTAGACTGTGTCAAAATAAATCGATATTTTTTTTTTTTTTACTTAACAAAATCTGAAACTATAGTTTGACGTAAAAAAAGAACCTGCGTGAAGACTGGGAGCCCTGTCCTCAAAGATTTAGAGGTGACGCATCGGACTTTTGTATTATTTATTTCATTACGTAACTTAATTACGTAATAGATACAATTTTACACTTAATTACATAATAGATACCATGAAAAATAATCGTTCTCAAATTCAAAATCATTAAAAACTTACGAAAATTTTTTTTCAACCGCATCGGAAAAATAAAAAATAAACATTTTCTTTGTTTTATCTCCTTTATTGATAATTTTATTGAAACGTTCGGAAATTAATCGAAAAATAATTTTTTTTTTCATTTTCTTTTTTTTTCAGCTCAACGAAAGTCCGAGCCACTCCAATTCTACCGCAAAAATTCTTTGTATATTATGTATCTGTGAATTTTTCAATTTTTTCAATTATGTCCAAGTTTTCGGCTGTTTTCAGGGGGTTTATATGGGGCTTATGGTGGTGACAGGGGGCCGGAAAAAATCTGTAAAAAATTAGGGTGGTTTTTGTACCAAGATAAACAAATTTTAACCACATAATCAAAATCGGAGAGGTGAAGGGTTTTGACCGTACGAATTGATATGGAATGGCCCATATATATGAGTTTGAAACATAATCCATTATTTTAAACAAGAATATTTCCTGTAGATTAATGCAAATTCGTTATTTATGTTTTAATGAAATAAAAAAGACAAAAGTCGGATACGTCACCTCTAAATCTTTGAGGACAGGGCTCAGTCTTCACGCAGGTTCTTTTTTTTTATGTCAAACTATAGTTTCGGGTTGTGTAAAGCAAAAAAAAAAATTATCCATTTATTTTGGCACAGTCTAATATATGTATATATATATATATATATATATATATAATATATATGTATACTTTCGAAATACTTTATTTTATAAATCTGGCACGGAAGTGCAAGTACAAATTCGTACCTTTTTGATATTCATCGAATGGATTATCGTTTATGAAAAAAAAAAAAAGCAAAATACTACGTGTACTTTTTCATTATTTATCATTGAAATCGCATGCTGCATAAATGTAATATTGGTCTGTCGTAATGCTATAAACTTTTCATTCTTTATACGCAAGAAATATAACAAGTCTCTGTTGTGTCGTTGGAAATTTTCCACGACGAAGAACGTGCAGGCGCAGCAAAGACAATGCTCGGGTTGACTCTTTGTGCGCGTGTCGTATATATACCTATATATATATATATATACTAATACAGCCGTGATCATCGATCGCGAGCTTTTTTACTTATTTTCCTTATAATTTATCGTCATCGCGTTCATTTACACACAGGTCGTTGCACCAACGTCATGAATATGTCCTGTAGGATTTTTATATTTTCTCTTTTTTTTTTTTCGCTTACCCTAATGACTTCGGGACAGGCGTAGTGAGGTGAGCCACAACTTGTCTCCAGCATCGAGCCCGCTGGTTGCAACGACGCCATACCAAAATCCGCTATCTTTATATTGTTCTTCTCATCGAGTAACAAATTTTCAGGCTTGAGATCTCTGTGACTGTAACCACAGGAAATAAAAAGAAAAAAAATTGTAACAAGAGACTATTTATACGAGTATATACTTGTACTGTACGTGCATTACAGAAATGACCACTTTTACATTTCAATCACCCTCGTTATTTATTCGTATCCATCGATTTTTCAACATTGATTATTCCCCAAACCTCATTATCACTTACGAAAGTTTTCATGAGTTTAAATTAAAAACCGAAAGATACAGAAAGCACCACACGTCTCAGTCTTTCCAATCTAAAATTACGAGGTTAGTAAATGCTCAATCACTTGCATAATCCATATATTTTCATATTTTTATAGCGATAAGTTTTTATTATAGCGATATTTATATCACTGCATCTTTGCTCAAATTTTCCATTTTAAATGCAGAAAATAACTCTAAAGAAAAATTAACAAAGTGAATCACTAAATGTCTCGAACTAATTTTCTTCGGACAATTTTAGTTTAAATCTTAAAAAAAAAAATTTCTTCTTTTATTCGTGCATTCGATACGTCAAGATTGAACAGAAATCTATGGATGAAACGAAATATTAGCCCGAAATAATTCATCTCTTGAAAATTATTGATAGAATAATCAAACAATGGATTCTAAATTGATTGGGGATTTGCAATCTTCCGAGTAGGAAATATAGGTCAAAACAGGAGTTGAGGATTGCCGAGAATTTAACTTACGGGGCATGCGAGTGATTTCAGGAATTACAGATCGAATTGAACAACGACAATGCCAGTTATTTCCGAACTTCCGTTAGAATGAATCGATCGGTATGTATACCATTTATTCAAACGACCCGAATTTCTCGACGGTTCGATAGAAAATACAATACTTGCCAAGTATCAAGGCCCTACCGCGAAAAACAAAACATTGAGGCATTCTCTTCTCTGTCTCTCGTTTCGTCTGTCTGCCCCTCTCGTAGGTAGCGTTTCATTGTTTCTATTTTTCTTGCTCAAGAGAGCGAAATAAGAGACGAGAAGAAGAGAACCATGACAAGGGCTTGACCCATTTTTCCCGAGGGTGAGCCGACATATGGCCGCACCTTTGGTTACTTTTACATGGCTTCTCGTTATTTCTTTGTCTTATGGCTTATCGTATGTTAATTATATTTTTCAATCGTATTGCTTCTGTATTTTATACATTTTTTTTTAATTTACAAATTAAGCGCAAAGAAAAAGTGATCCATTAAAATTCAAGCCTCAGGCAATTTTTCTCATAATACTTGATAAAAGATTAACTGCATTTTTGAATGAAAATTTTCAACATTTATCGGCCTCCAATGTAGATCAGCTAATGATAACAAAGTCCAGAGTTATTAAACGATAATTGCTAATTTTTTTAAAGTAAAAGACTCACCATATACTATGACTGTGACAAAAGTCTAACGCGGAAATGATTTGTCGAAAGAACCTTCTCGCTTCCTTGGGCGTTAGTCGTGCCTTCTTCACCAAGTAGTCGAAGAGCTCACCACCCGAGACGTGTTCCAGCACGAGGTAGCTGTAAAATTAAACGATAAAACATTTTCCCAAGAGTGCATACCCTCAATCCATTAAAAAAAAACGCATCGTAAGATTTTATGCTCGTGTATTATGTATAGGTGTACCGCTGATCGTATATTTATGTAGGGTTCATGGGGGAACAAAATTTACGTCTGACCATACACGGTGCATACTACTGATTGTCGAGGAGATAGGGATTTTACTACTGTTGCTTTGGCTGATCTCTGCTTGACTCAATCTACTGAATTCTCGCAGTTCTTGTCCGAGCACTTTCTTCGGTCGACAACGATGATCCGACAAAAATTTATTCGCTTAAAAAGACCTCACGTTCTTTTGTCAAGAGATAAAAAGTATATCGTTCATTCTGAACACGCGACATTTTTCCTTTTTTACTGGTTGTTCATTATAACGCGAAATTCAAAAAAGCTAACAACCATTGGGCTTACCGTACAAATGAAATAGATCAACCTCATGAGATTTCGTAAGAATTTTGCACTAAAGTTTCAGCAACTAATTAATGAGGAAACTTGAATTTCTTTAGCTGAAAATTTCTATTAATTTTTCTCGCGTGAGCCATATCTGCGTTCGCTAAGAAGCCAAATAATTTACGAAAAATATAAAGAAAGGTGGGCGAAGAAGTTATAAGGTTAATCATTTTTTTTTTAAACTTTAATGACTTTCATCTAAAAATTGATTATTGTAGTAATATTTTCATTTCAATGTAATCATGTATGCTTAGAACAGTACACACTGAAGTATTTCACAAAAATCATTTTGTTTGAAGCGAGATTGAAGCAATATTAAAGTTTGAAGAAATAAGAGTGTAAAAAAATAGAGAATGAATAGTAAATTTTAGGAATGTAACTTACAGATACTTCTTGTTTTCGTACACATCGGACAGTCCGAGTACGTGAGGATGATCGATGAGCTTCATGATAGCAATCTCACGTTCAACCTTCATCAACACGGACTCCGACAGTTTTTCACGGTTGATAATCTTGATAGCCACCTTCTTGCCCAACACGCAGTGAACTCCGAGCTTCACCAGACCTGCGAATTTAAGAAAGACGAAAGAGTTTTGAGAAAGGTAGTAGGGTGTTGAAAAAAAAATGAAAAAAAGAAAGAAACGCGTACGTTTCAAGGCAGAAATGAATAAAAAAAAAACGGTAGGAGGGGATGAATGAGGTAGAGAAACAGCCCGCTGATGCTACACTCATCGTCTACGACACGACGTCTCGCGGGAGGGAAAGAAGAATTATACGCAATTACGGAAAGACGAGATCTCGTGAAATTAAATTGTCATGCTGCGAGAGCCAAAGGTTTTCCGTATTATATAACGCGGCTATAACGTGGCCGTACAGTTGTACAATACTATATTGTACACGAAAAGAAAGGAGAAATAATTATTCGCGCCAGCCTGAAAAATTAAACGATTTTTCGCTGTTACATTAAAAATTATTTTTCCATCTGATCTGCTTCTTTTTTCATCACGAGAATTCATCTGGAATCTTCAGCGAATCGTCGCGAATCCGATAAGTTATTGTTCGTATACACGGTAACATTGTTAAATTCATTTTACAATGTTGTAACGGTACAATGGTATCAGAAAATCGATCAAAGCCTATTCAATGATATCGGAAAATCAATCAAAGCCCTAGAAAATCTATCAATGGTGCCAGAAAAATTATTTCTACGGAAAATCTATTTGAAACTTTTACCAAGTAATTTTCATCATCCGCATGCATAATTTATCATTGTTGTTTTTTTTTTCTCCAATTTTCTTTACTTCGTCCTTTATTTTCTCATACATCTCCGATATCCCGATTTTTTGTAGGACTTCATCATTTTCTTTACTAACTTTCATGATCTGTTGCTGGATTAGAAAAAAAAACTTCAAAGACAAAAGGCTTGAATAAATTAACGAACGTATCGTTTGTTTTTCCGCAAAATACAGCTGACAATTGGCGAGCATGATTTTACGATCATCTCGATTTCACTGTTTCACCACTTATTTCTCTATATATATGGATGGGCCACATCTCGGTTTTCCGAAGCTTCGACATGCCCCTTTATCTGTGAGCTCGTCTCCAAAAAGAATATTCCTCAAAGGCAATTTCTGCCGTGAAATAAACAAGCGTAGAAATGAAAAAAAAAAGATGTTTCGACTTCATCGTCTTCGTTTCAGACTGTGTTTTGCTGGAAAAAGTTTCGCTTCCGTATTACACAATGCTCATTCGCGAATATCGCCGGAACTTGGAGGGAAAAAGAGCATCCGTCGGGCTCTTTCTGCTTGAAAAAAAAAATAATATAAAAAGCAATTGTCGAAGAACCGTTGAAACTTTTACCCCGTAAATTCTGGGAGGGTGGAAGCGTGTGCGCAAAGAGAGTGTGTGAGAGAGAGAGAGGAGAGAAGAGAGTAAAAAGGGTGTAGTCTGGGAATTGGCGGACACGGTGAATTGGCCGTGTGTTATAAGGTACAGTAACGTATGGATGAGAGAAGGGTGGAAAGTTTACCGTGTTTCCTTTTTCTCTCTTTCTCAATCTCCCTTTCTCTCTTTGTCTGGCGGCTTTCATAATACTCGCAGAGGGTAAGCACGGTCCAAAAATAACTCCGCATGATTTAGCATCGAGACGGGACGAATGGTTTACGAGAGGATATTTGGGGGAAAATGAGGAAAAATGAACCCGGTTAAAGATTCGGCGATTTGGTACGAATATCGTTGACGTTTAATCAGATATATTTATCGATGGTGAAGGAAAAAGTATGGAAGACGTTGCATAAATAATCCGCAACTTCCTTGTGCACCACATTTATTGCCATTTAACTCCTTGTGTCGTGAGAATCCTTGATTTTTGTGAGCCTCAAACGCCAAATAGCCCAAAAATGAAGACGCGATCAATGTAACATTTGGTTTTGGCGTTGGCATCGTGACGCTGTCATGTTCGCTCTTGGCACGTTAAATTTATAAAATGAATAATTGTCAACGGAAATATCAATGAAATCGAATAAACGAAAAAATTGCCCGAATTCTATCAGTCTTTGATAGAACAAGTGCACCAGTGTTTTCCAACTAACTTCTACAATCACTTTCTGTTTATCCGTATTCAAGTGCAAAAAAGTAATATAGGCTACAGTTATGGCTATTTTGCTTAACGTCAAAAAATCCTTTAATTCCGGTTTGATAAATTGCAAAAAAAAAAAAAATTGCTTCACCTTATTTTCAATGATCATTGCACTATTTGCCTTACCACAACATTATCCGCATAATATATCTTATAGCCAAACGCCTAATCTATCGGTACTGCTCCTAAAAATGTCTAAGGGCCACACAATAGGTCCATAGTATGAGTTTGCTCAGTGGATGGGCCATTTTTCTCCATCTTCCGTCATGCGTGTTTTTCTCTCTATTTGTATTATATATATATATATAGGTAGCTCTTTTCCGCGAGCTCCCAACTTTCTGGTCTGTCATAGAGGGTCGTATAGTGTGTATATATAGGAAAGAAGCACGATAGATTCACCGGTGTCGTTACAGAGCCCTCGCACATACGTATAAGAGGTTGAATGTTGCGGGAGGGCATCGCGAAACATTTGGAAACGCGAGAGACCAATCGAGATATATAGAACGAGGAACGTATTTAGAGCACCTGATTTGTTGAAGTACGTGACACGAGGACAGAAACGAGGGGGAATGGCGTTGCTGACTAAAGCAGACATTATTATATTGGTAGACTCTCTGTCCTCGGTGAAAGAAAAACTAGACTACAAGAGCAATTCACAAAGGGGATTTGGAGAGCTTTCGATGCTGTGCCAGAAAAAAAAAAAAAAAAAACTAACTAACGAAGAAAGAGATACGATATTGTGCACATATTGGAGGTATTATATAGATATTACAGGTATTAATAGAAAAGCTTCCTTTATTTATGTACATGAAAAAAAGTTCAACGTATGAAAACTCGTGGTACACGTTCGTTCGTTCGGTTTTTTGCTGAAAGCTTTTTTTAGCACACGATTCAATGGAGAATATGCACCCAGCATCGAGCTCCATATAAATATATATATATATAGAACTTGAACGTTTCACGGGCGCGAAATTACAGTTTTGCATATACATGACAAATACACCAAGACACCGCACTGAAAGAAAATTATACGCGATAGTTAAACGGTCTCTGGTAAAATATTTGGCTTTCAGCAGTCGATTGTAAAAAAAAATTGATCTATAACTGCCAATTCACAGAAAAATAACTCACAACTTATGCCAATATTCCGCGACATCAATTTCTAGATATTCATCATCGAAAAATAATAATAAATTTGCGAAACGTTAAAATTTTAAAAATTGAGTAATTTTTTTATTTTTAATTTATTTCGTGTTGAAGACTCATTGACTCAACAGAACTTATAAAATTGATTATCCGGTAGAGCCTTATAAAATGAAATTGAATCTCACGTTTCCACTCCCAATGACTCGTTGTAAATAAATATTTTATGATAAATTTTTTTACAAATAGTTCTTAAACAATTAATTCTGCTGTACAATGCGCTCGACTATATCTTTATAAATCGAAGCAGGTTTCGATGAGAGAATTGTCGTTCGGAAAGAACGTTTTATCGAACCGGAAAAAACGTATGCGCCGAAAACGCCAGTCAAGTTCAGGTCGTCCAGATTTACATATTTTTCCCTACATCCGGGAGATGTAAAAAAATATACATATGTGAAAATACGTATATATAAAATGGTGAAATATTTTTCGAAAAAGAGTCGGATTTCTCTATTCGTCAGAATATTCGTATTTTCGGAATTCCGAAGGAAGAAACGACTCGTAAAATTCTGGGGGACACAGTTATATTCGCGATGTGAGTCGAAAACCCGTGGACTATATAAATATTGCATATGCGTGCAAAACGTGTGCACACATTGCATGATACGAATTTCGCGTATATTAATATTGCAGTAAAAAAAACTCATGGTAGTTTTTTCCTCTATCGATGCTATACGTAGGTCAGCCTATCTTACTCGTCTAACGCGCGACACACGCAAAAAAGTGAGAAAGCAACTGAAATATATACATAAGTATATTATATAGAGAGATGTGTGAATATCCGACGGCGATGAATACAGCTCGTAAAAGAGGCTTACGGCAATAAAAATAAAAAATAAAAAAGTAGCGGATGGAGTGCATGACGACAGGTGGAAAACCTACGGACAAAATGCAAACAGAAATTTTTATAGAGATCCTGCAGCTCTTGCCTGCAGAGAGTGCGTAGCGAGAACCTTGAACAAATATGCGTCGAGAGAAGCAAAAAAAAAATGAGTAGTATTCGTAAAGATTTCTATCAATAGTATATATATATAAGTATGACCTGTACGTAGCACGTGTCGAGGAAAATTTTCATATCGCACAAGCATATATCGAATATTTTCACATTTTTTTTTTTATGAATATTGGAAAAATAGTTGAGAGAAAGAAAAAATTATAAATGTGAATAAATTATTATCATCCCTTTAAGTCTCCGGGGTTTCTATACTGTTATACGACGAAACTATAAGCGTCTGAGCTATAAAACGCTCATCAGCCATCGTCACCTATAAACTTTACACTGCTAAATCTTTCTCGTCGTAACACGACGTATATATTTCTCATCAATTTGCACTCGTGCCAAGAGCGTTGAGCTTGCGCTCAAGTGTGAGCTGATGAAGTCTCGCGTTGCGACGACGATGGTTTAGCGAGAAATGTTACATTTTTCCCAGTGACAGTTTAAGCTGAAGGGAAGTAAAGTTGAGGCAGGGACAATTGTTGAAATATTCTCGTGAAGCTAAAGATGGTTTTCATATTAATAAATATGGAAATATTCCTAAGCTAGTGACAGTTATTTTGGACTCTTTTTGGAGTTCTTTTGGACTGTGCAGAAACATAATATGGTCCTGCCAGAAAATTTGACTCTAGTTTAAACGCTCAAAGGATACTATTTGAATAAAATAATGATTTCAAGTTGTTTCATTGCGACATTATATTCTGAAGGATTTTGTCCTGAAAAGATTACCATATTTTACAAAAGATGAAAAATACTTTGGAACAACTCTTCTGACTGGCAATATTTAAAAAAAATGATAATCATGCAATAAATATGTGAAGCAATTAACGTATACTTTTTGTATATTAAAATTCAACGATTTAAATGATTGAATATTAATATATGTAGTTTTAAAAATTCAAAACCATTATTAAATTTAATATTCAAGAAGTCCGTTAAATTTCACATAGATATCATATCTAAAAATTTAATATAGACGTTATGTCTCTGTGGGAGCACACTCTGCTTCTCCATATCTCACCACTTCAAGCTCTTATATACTGCCAACGTCAAAGAATCTAGGTCACGCATGGTGCGAATGCAAAAGTATATTATACAGACGAGAAAGATAAGAGTCAGATCGAGCTCTGAAATGGGCATACATACATGGGGCTCGATGGATATTGATTGTAAATGTAAAAAAAAAATCTATCGGAGCTCCTGATAATGCATGCGATATTCCACAGCGAAAAATTGAACTAAAAAAAAATGGCCGATGAAAATTTGAGACACGTCGATTCGTTATTCGATAATAAGTTGTAAATCAACGATATATTGCATAAATATGTATATCCAAAAAGTCTCGGTGATAGCTACGTTCATTGTACTAACTATTTCGTGTTACAAAATTCACCAATCATGGACGAAATTTCACAACTATATGGAGGATCTTTTTATTTTCTTTGTATTTAAGTACACGTCCAGGTCAGATAAGACTCGCCGTATACATTCTCAAAAGCACGATAGACGAACGTAATTGGATTTTTATGATTTTTCAACATATGGCATTAACTCGTCAAAAACTTTTAATTGAGAATAGAGCATTCTTGATTTTTTCTCATCGGAATGAATTTGAAACGTCGCAATGGTACATCAAACGATTGTATTTCGTTTTCATCGTAATTGTCTTGCTGACAATACACTTTGAGCCGGATATTCATATCAAAACTTGCGGTAATTAATTTTTCCCCCAAACATTTTATTCCCTTCGATGAACAGCACCGAATTAAATGGTGAACGGATGTAAAAAACGTATTTGCCACAGCTATGTGAGATGGAAAAGAAAGCTTTTTGATATGAGCATCGCAGCAGGGGGTGGAATAGCGTGATGCCGTAGGGCGGAAGCGCGGTCGATCTTCCAACGAGCAATGTCTGCCTCGATGCAACGCGACGATCGTTTTTGTCTCGAATGTCCCATCCGGTAACCATCTACGTCTATTATACACCGATACACACACCTCTGCGTAAATATAAGGTATCCGCATGCAGATTACCATCGGCTTAATCCGTACAACGTCCTACTTATATTGGATAAAAGTATATTTAGATGTGGATTTTTTGCGAACTTTCTATACGATAAGAGGTATTTACGAAGTTGAGGCAAAATAAATCCAATCCAAAAATCACATGTACTTGCAAAATTCGCAGCCTTAGCGCAGTCGAACTAATTCAGTTATACATATAAGAGGGTCTTTATATTTTCTTGCCAAGTTTAATATGGTTGATTATTTTTTCTTTTTTCAATTTTTAACCCACCGCGAATTGCTCAAACTGTGCAATGAAATAAAAGTTTTATCCGCGGGAATATAGTTAAATATAAAAAAAAATACTTTAAGTCTACAGGGTCGTGAAATACTTCATCTACAACAAAATGTTCCATCAAAATATTATGGATTGTGAATTTACGAGCCGATCAAACGTCAGAAAAAAAAAAAACATTGCCAGTATAAGCAAGCTAGAGATTCCAGATTAAATAGAAGGTTAGCTAATTGAGTAAAGCTGGATAATTCTTTTGTTAATCATGCGATAAAATCGGTGTCACAGAATTCAAGAGCGTTCTCGCGATGTTTCCATGAAGATAATCCTTTGGGAAATATAGAGCACGGAGACTTTCCAGTCCAATGTCATAGTCGAATCAAATTACAGGAACAGAAGAGCAAAAGATGGCAAAGAAAAAAAAGAAAAGAAAATCACGTTGGGCGAAACGAAGAAGGGAAAATGAAAAATAAAGATAAATTGAAAGAACGAGAAGAAAGAAAAAAATGAAACGCTTGGGAGCGAGGACGGATCTCGAGCGTTGATGGTTCCCGGAGAACCTCGTGAAATTGGCTTAAACCGTTGCAAGGAGGTACGGCGGTGTGAAACGGTCTATGTCTGAGACGCGACCAGGCGTCTTTATCCACTTAAAGAGAACCCTGACTCTCGACGAGGCGTCAAGTTACTCGGACCCTTTCCGTAACTTTTTCTTTCGTACTTAATATCCACAGTACTAAGGCACTATGTACCTCTCTCTCTCTCTCTCTCTCTCTTTGTACACGAAAGGGATTAACATCATTCGAATGAAAAACCGTTGAAAAATAATCAAAGAAAATAATTTCCAACAATTGTTGGAAACAACCATACTTCATGGATCTTAGTGATTCTTAAACAGCTGTACACGAAAAAAAGAAACAGTAAAAAATACAAGGGCTATACAGTTCGCGTTGGACTCGAGCAATGTTGCACAGCAATGTTTACTGAAACACACTGCCCAAAGTACAGTGTTCCAAATGTGAAATTTTACAGTTTCTACACTGCCCTCGTTGGACCTAAGCTGCTCTACTGCTTTTTTTTTTTTTTTACTGAGAACACTGATGCATTTACCATACTAAAGTGTAAATAAACCAGTCAACTCTGTCAAAATCTCAGTGTGCAAAGGAAAAGTCACGAACTGTCGAAAAAAGACTGAAATTACTGTGCCAGACTGTAAAATTAAATATGTCACTCTGAATTCAACACTGCGTGCCCTGTAACCTTTGAAGTTTGCGTACAGGAAAAAAACCATCGGTCACATTTGAATTCCAAAGTTGAATTTTTTTTCAGGGAACACTGATGTATTTACAATATTAAACTGTAAAAAAAAAACCACTGTACACTGTCAAAATTGCAAAAGTCAAAATTGAAAAGTCGTTTTTTTTTTTTCTAGGAAAGAAACTAAACTACTCAGTTGCACTGTAAAAATTAAATAGGTTGACCCATTTTTTATGAAGTTTATACTGTGATTTTTGCTGTTTCTTTTCTTCCGTGTAACTTTTGTTTTTTTCCGTATTTTCACTTTGTTAAAATATCATTTTAGATTGAAAAAACATTACAGAACGAATAATTAAAACTTGATTATCTGTGCCTCAAGACCGATTTAAGATATCGAGCTAAAATTTGATATCCAAGAAAGGCAGTAATTTTTTTCACGATTCTTTGTGATTTTTGGAAAAATTTGGGCATCCATTTGGATTATAATATTGTCTCGATTTCGGCTCTACATATATGTGCATGTTCAGCTTTTAGAAGTATTTATTTCTCAATAAATATCGTATTGTGATCATTCATTCCTAAGTGAATTTTCTCTCCTCGAAAAAAGTATAGGCTACTGCATAAAACGTAAGTCATTTTTACGTTGAAAAAAAAATTACTCATACAAAAATTAGTACCTAATTAGGATCGAAAGTTCTTTTACTCCAACATTTTTCTTATTTTTGCATTCACGCGCGAGATTTTTTTTATGCGGGTTGTTTGAATTTTCTTCGTGTACACAATTTTTTTTTTTTCCTGTATCTCGTGCTTCGAGGAAATACTTTGGTGCGCATATACTGTATAAATTTACGCTGTGTGGCTCAAAGAGTTAGAAAAAAAGAAAACCGGACTCGAGTACGTGTGTTGGTGCACGTGCTCGACGAGTATATTATGCGGTAATCGGAAACTCGTGTACACTGCGATTCGTGAACGTGCATACGTATTGCAACGTTGTTTGAGAGAAAGAGAGAGAGAGAGAGGGGCTTGGGAAGCCCTGTAGGTTCAACGACAAGAGGCAAGGTAGCACCAGCCACGCTACGACATGTGTTAGAGGGTGGTCTTAAAGTTTAACCCGCGTGAAAAAGTGTGTCAACAGTTTTTCTTCTTTCCCACACACACACACACACACACACACAATTTATATATATATATATATACATGTATTTCATATTTCATATATAATTTTTATTTTTTGTCTCTATCGCGTGATGTCGCGAGCTTCAAGGTTGTGTAATATAGAATAAGGGAGAGAATACGATCGTGAAGGAGGACTCACCGAGTTGAAAATACACGTCTATATGAAAGACAGTGTCGAGTATGTACGTAGTATATGTACTCTTGTAATGGAGTGCTCGGACGTCGAGCATCCCCAAAGGAAAATTGCGAAACGGAATATATTTTCTCTTCCTCTTTCTGTTCTACGAATATTTATTTTCCCTTTTCTCTCTCTCTCTCTCACACACACGTAGACACACACACTCTCTGGGTTTGTCTTTCTCTCTCTACCTCGCTCGTGAATTTTCCCACGTTCAGTAAAAAAATTTTTTGTCGATTTCAGGCATTTTTCCACTCTTCGTATATGCTTCATAAATCATTTTTCTTTTAGATGAGGAAAGAGATGATTATTGCAGCTGATTGGAAATGGACGGAGAAAATGTTACATTTATTACAAAATGAATTATTTCCTTTTCTCTGTCATTGAATTTCCATGACCTATGAACTGCAGTGTCGATTATTCAAGGTTCACGAACAAAATTAGCATGAAAAAATCGACTGTAAAAGCGATATAACTAATAATGTGAAGATCCGTAAACTCAATATTTTTGTGATCGACTAACGAAGTACACGTGTGCGAGGTGTTACACGTGCAGTGCTGGGATACAGTCGAGATTATGCAAATAAAAGGGCACAACCCTAACTATGGCTATAGGGTGTAATTTTTTTACTTTCAATTATTGTTGGTAATAAGTTCAAGGAAAAAAAAATTGTTAACGGTCTCGAATGAAAACGGCGAGGGTAGTAACGAGTGTTGAAGTTCCGTTCTACGGGGTGGGGGGTACTTTTTCAAATTTATAAAATTCCTCCTCTCCAGCGAACTCTCGCTCCCCACAACGAGAAATCATCAATTTTTATGCGGCATTATGCAAATCCGTGAAGTAATTCGCGACCCTCGTTTTGTTTTTCTACTTTACTTTCCCTTCTCTCATCGTTCATTCGGGGGTCTCTCCTTGAGTACACCTGCTATGCCGATAGATGACTTTCTATACGTGTGCCTCGCCTCACCGGATGCAAACACATTTACACAATTTTCACCTCGTTTCCCTATGCCTCTCCCGTGAAAGCCCGTTATTCTGTTCCTCGCTCAATGGTACGCGAATAAAATTATGTGTGGATATTTTTTTAAAATACTTTCTCGGAGAAAGGGTAACGATCTCCATGCATAATACATCCGTAGTCCCCGTTATTGTATGTAAATTTCTTGCCCATATCTTTGATATGAAAATGATGGAGAAGCTTTCTTTCGTCGATTAATTAAATCGTGTGCTTTTCACACGTTACGAGAAATCGAATTCTCTCGGGAAGAAATAATTTCAAGCGCGTCGAATCGGAAATGGCCAATGGCCATTTCTATAATTTACTCAGTTGTCAATTATTTCGTAAAATATAAACATAAATATCCGTAAAATTCCCAACGATAATGGTTGGTCTTGCACCTTTTTTTTTACTCGATAATGATTTGCTTTACTCGTATGTTATTATGAAGATGCCCACTCCAATTTTTTCCTTCGTGCATTCTGCACCCATCGCCATAGAGATTTTGCGATTCACATCAGTTACGAAAAAAAAGGACAGACGCTTCTTCCAAGGGGAACGCCAAATTAGCAAATAATAGGAAGCAACTATCGGATGATAAGGGGAAAAATAGCTAATTTGATGCAGAATATTCATACCTAGGCTAGTCGGTATCCATATGGGCCTAGAGGATCAATCCTAAGCCACAAGAGGGGCGAGAACATTAGAGAGAAGTACACACATATCTGGCTGATGACGAGGGTCAAGCTGACCAAATGGCAAATATTCGAAATGCCTCAAATCTCATCCTGGGGCGAAAGAGAGAGAGAGAGAGAGAGAGAGACAGAGAGAAAGCGAGGGAGGGCCGGATAGATTGGCAGCGAACACATCGATATCCAAATATCGAACCGTGTTCATATACGACAATATATTTGAAGAGGTGTATGTGCACCAGCCAATATTGTACAATGCAGTTCCACAGTGTACGAGCGATATTCCATTCGCCGGAAGAGGGTTTTGAGTAACCACGAATTTACGGTTTATTCAAGGCTTCCATATTCGAATTTTTCTAAATTTTCTCGTCTACACTCATGTCACATCATTCCCTTCGTTCTGTTCTGATTTGATTCTCTCTCTCTCTCTCTCTCTCTCTCTCTTTCTCTCTGTAACAATAATCTTCCAATCAGTTACCCGGTACTGTTAGAAAAATAACCATACTTTTGTCAGAAAAATATCGTTCAGCCAACGAAATCTGCTGAGATTGTATATATACGACGAACGAAATGCATTTCGTTCGTTCGTTCAATCAGTATCGCCATGGCGATACTGATTGAACTACATGTGCGGTTCAACGAATAAAAATCTTCTTGAGCCAACCAAAAATGTAGATGATCCTTTTTTCGCTCGCCGTATGCAACCACAGATTTTTTTACGTGGATGATATTTTACTATCAGTTTACGGGAAAATTGAGCTGATTGGAATGATCAAAATTGAGGTGAATTTGTGAATCGATTAAAAATAATGTGGAAGCAAAATACAAATTTTTATTTTCACCTATTGTGTTCCGAATAAAAATGCGCTAAAGATAAATTCGGGAACGTTGGATTATTTGGTGAAAAAGATAGCGGAAGCATCGGAAGTTATTGGTTTTCAGCTGACTAGAATCCACATGATATTTTATCGATCAGGACCCCCGGGCTTGACAGAATGAGAAATCAAGCTGGTAGCTGGTATATTCACATTCTCCATCTCTCTCTCTCTCTCGTGCTCCATTGCGATCTGAATATATGTTTCGTATAGGTATATAATGAGTGAGGCATACATAGAGATATGGGAGAATGGGCAACCACACGCCGAATTGGGCAATCTGCTTGGCGTAACGGAAAATTAGGCCTGGCCATATCTCGTTGGACACAAGAGATTACTCATGATGAGACCATTTCTCTCTCTCTCTCTCTCTCTCTCTCTCTCTTTGATCCGACATATAAACTGGTCATACCCGAAAACATTTGTCGCAAAATTGTTAAGAATTATCCTTCATGATTTTAGTACCTACTGGAATTGTTTAAGATTACAGCGCAAAAAAAATAATATTTAAAAAGCTATAATTTTTGGATATGCCTTGGTTGACGAATTACAATATTAAACTTGAGATTTAAAGCCAATTTATCGATGAGTTTCACGTTTAGATCACCTCGAAGAATCACCAGAATTTTAATCTCAATTAATGTTTACACGCGGCGTGTCGAATAAAGATAAAAAAATTCAACAATAATTAAATTTAACTAATTAATTGAATATTTTTAGTTGAAATAGGTCTCTTACATCTTTAAGAACTGTCTCGTCCGTATCAATATTGACATTTAAAGATAACTGATTGATGCAGATTAGTCAAATCAACCACCATACTACGATCCCAATCGTAAAAGTTCCAGAAAAAAAAATCACATTTTCCACTTCAGTTGCTGACTTTACCGCTAAGCATCTCTCAATTCTTGAATAATATCTTCGTCTGTGAATGAAATTCATTTTCCTTTCGTTCGGAGATAAATTTTGACATTTTGACATTTTTTTTTTGTTTTTTTAACAGTAATACTTTTTTTTTATCGTCAATTTGTTCTCCAGCCACGCATCAAACAATTCAATTGTCTGCATCAATATTACTTCATATATAGATGAACTGATTCTCGAATCACAAAGCAAATGTTTGTCGATGAATATCCATCACGCGCTTGTTTCAGCGCATTTATATGATACCGCTCTGCCTGGTGTATGCGAGCCTTTTGAACATTGCAAGAGCATACTATATTTCAACCTTTTGTTCCCATAGACAGGATTACACGCTGAATCGTATATAGAATACCAATAATTCATAGGGAACTTTATGTTCGTATGATCCATGCGGATCATCACGAAAAAAAAAAAAATTCACGTACACGCAACAGTCACGAGGACAATAGAGATTGGTGAATAATGTGGGAAAAAGAGAGAGAATGAAAGACAAACGCACTCTCCGTTATGTATTGGGTAATCGCGAGAATCAAAGCGGGAGCAATGGCAAATCGATTAATCGAAAAAAAAAAGTAAACACACGTTCGTTCTCACCTTTTTAGCAAGTACCTAGCATCTTTCTCTCATTGTCCAATCTCATCGATAAATAATAAGAATAATCTATGAAATCGCATTACACATTGGGGCCAATGAAATGAAGAAAAAGAAAAAAAAATCCACGCGGCTTCATTGAATCTCGAGTGTCAGAGCTTGGTATATAATTAACGATCAAAGTGCAATTCGAGTGCCAATTAATAAGGCAGTCAATAATGAAATTCTCGCTGATGTACACGGATGAAAGGGGATGCAAGATCGAATGGAAAATCGCGTGCACACGCGGAGTTTACGAAAGGCAGATGGAACTTTATCGATGCGAAATACTGAATTCCCATTAAAATTCTGGTTGAGAAAACATCTTTGATGTATGGAAAAAGCTTCGGCAGGAGGAAAAGAAAATGATGGAACGAAAAAACATTTCGCATTCCACGCATCGAACACCTCTCGCTCTGTTCTTTTCATCCCTTTTACTTTTTTGTCCTTTATTTTCTTATAGAGGAGGCACTTTGATTTATAAAATGTTAATATTGTAATGCTTCAAAAGATTCGCATTTTAGATGGAATCCGCGTATATGATAAACTTGCATTCCTTTAAAACAAAATTCAGTATCAAATATTCCAAATAATTGCATTAATTGAATGGACCATAAATTCGATTGCATTGTTTTAATTTTTTTTCTTTTCAAATGATTTATCGTGAAATGAAATAACGATAAGTTGAGTCATATTCTCGAACCGCGCTTAGCCAAAATTTCATGCAGAATTCATGTTTCTGAATTCTTGGACTCTGAATTTTTGGCACCGAATTTCGTGTATTGCGTATACGTATGATAAATAGTGGCCAAAAATTTCCAAGATCTCTGTCCTTGGGGCCCGCGTGTCGTGCTCGGAATAATAATTTTTGAAATCTCAAAGTATCGATTTTTGTTATTCTTCTATTTTTCGATGACGTCGAGAAACATGGAATTCGCATTCGAGATAGTCCGTAGGAATTTTATTGAAATGATGATTAAAATTGAGCAAATTGCTTGGGTTTTTTTTTAGGGGAAGAAAGAGGGTTTTGACGATTTTGAATGAGACTTTTAGGTTTTCGAGGATTGGTTCACTGTATAAAATCGCGAAAATTTTGCTTCCCAACAATGTCAGAACCTTAATCCGCGCTGAATCTTTTCGTAACCGTTCAGAGTCTTAAAGGCGGATCAAATCATGGAATTAATAATCAGTTTTTATTTTTTAAAGTTGCTTCAACTATTTTAGCATGTTATTATGCATTAATTTATTACATTTTTATCGTTAAATAAAAAATAAAATAAAAATTTTCCGGTGAATCCACAAAGTCTGCTCGTGGTATTTTCAGAACCTCTCAGTTCGTTTGATTTGTATTTACAACTGCGTTTCATTATTTCGTGCAAAAAAAATTTTTTCACTGTACTCGAAAAAAATTTTAGGGAAAAAAATTCTCTTGAATTTCTCGCAATCATTTCTCCCTATTTCCTATTTCGCATACAGAGTAGACGGCATCCAATTGATCCACAGGGAAAAAGGATGAAGGAAAAAAAAAAAATTGAAATAGGAATAAATCTCTGTAAAAATGAGAGAGGAAAAAAAAAATGAAAACCCACCAGTTTGTCCCTTTCCGAGGGTCTTCTCGAGCCTGTAGGGCCCGACGTACTGATGGGTCTCCTGGGTGTTGGACCCGACGGGGCTCTCCTTGCCCTGCATCGCCGCCGTATCGGCTCTCGTTTCCGCCAGGATTGCACGTTATCACCGGGCAGGCGTAATATCACGCCCGCACACACCGAATACACATATATATATATATATATATGTATATGTATGTACACACTAAGCCCCACAGGCACACGCGACACGCTAAATTTCACCTCAGAGCTTGTACTTTCCGCATTTTCTCATTTTATTTTTCCTCCCACGACTCGATACGTCGAGTGACGATTCCAGCGTCAAAAAATCTCGAGTCCTGGACATTTCTCGCCTGAAAAATTTTGTTGTTGTTGTTGTTTTTTTTTCCACCGTTTCGAAATATTTTCCCTCGATTCGAGAGACTCGATGAAGCGAGGGGGAAAAACAAAAAAAAACGATTCACGCAGCCAAAATGTCTCTATACGAAATTTTGCCGCTTGCAGTGAAATAAATCCGAAATATTGAAGCGTGCGTGTAAAATTTTTGTAAATACGATTTTTTTTTTCGCTGCTGTTAAAATCTCAATTTGTTCTTTCCCCTCCACTTGGGACGTCTCTTTCTGATTTTCATGGCCCACCATCGACGACAATCATTCCATGTACAGGTGAATTATAACAAATATTTATACATATACATATATCCACGCATATATACATATATGTATATGTATACATTTATTATTGCGCTAAACACTTAATTCCTGCTCCCCGATTATTTGCCACTTTGATTATCACGGTGTCACTGATATTCTTGACTGGATTTTGCGTTCCTTACAAGAGATCTAAGAATTTTAACGGTTGCCCTGCGACGGGATTTACGAAAATTCTCGTAGCGAGGATTCTCGAGAGCCACAAAGTGTCGCAGTGATTCAGATACTTCACCGATTTAGATTTTTCCCGGGCATAACTTCTCCGAGAGAATTTACCGATGATTTCTTTGTTTGCTTTATTTTCGGCAAGATTCACTGTGCTCGTACAACCCTTTTGGTATTTACTCTCGATGCAAGGAACTTATTTTTTTTTTTTTCTTCTAGACAAGACTTTTTGTTGACGTGACCCGTTACTCGGAAGGCGGGGAGTCGTTTTATTCAAATGCGAAAAGTGATAAAGCCATAATCAAGTGAAAACAGTGCAGAATTGATCAGACTCTCCTTCCACTCGATATTATTGCCGTGAACGAGTAGGCTCTCGCTTCACTACCTCCCAACATTGATTATCATCACAATATATATTTTTTTTTAAATTAATATATATATATATATACATTTCGTTTTCTCTTGCAATAACTTTGACATCCGTTCATCGATAATCGGAGCTTCGATTATCGACGATTGAGCAACGAGGGTGTACGAGTAGTGCTGCCAGTACGATAAGGTTTTCGCTGGCCACGTTGGGCGCCATTGCGCGTACAAAACTCACCCCTAACTGATGTAGGAGGAGAATGTAGAGAGAGAAAGAGAGAGAGAGAGAGAGAGAGAGAGAGAGAGAATGCAAAGCACCGAGTCACTCACAGCTCACTAAAGCACACGAGAATACAAAAAAAAAAAAAATTCTCGCTTCGTCGAGTGAAACTTTCACGATTTCCCACGAAATTTTTCCGATTTGCAGCAGTTTGCAACGAAACACAAAAAAAACCAACTTTTCAAGATTTATTTACAACGATTTTTTTTTTAACGTAGCTACATGCATGAGAACTCCTTTCTTCCGGCATGCGACGCTCCTTCGTATATTTCACTTTCACGATGACATTCGCAAACGGAAGCGCCTCGCGTTTTATTTTTTTGTATAAACATTTTTTTTTTTTTTTCACTGTTGTAACTGACGTGTCGTATAGGAGCAAAGCTCGAGTAAAACCCGCGAGTTACATCGCACGCACACGTCCATCCGCTCACTCTCAAACACACTCACGCACACCCACACATACACACACTCACCCCACGTACAGTCACGGATTATTGGCTTTCATTTGTTTTTTTTTTTTTTTTTTTTTTTCTTTTTTACCTTCCAATTGTATACTTTGATCTTTGTGGCGAAGTATGTTTAAATTTATCTTCGTTTTTTTTTTTCTTTTTTTTTTTCAACAACCGTAAATCGGCTACGTTTTTGCCTTTCTCTCGTTCGTATGGATTCGTGCTTGATAAATATATTTCAAGCGCATTATACGCGATCTGTCGTCGTTATTGAACAATTTATCGCGTGAATTTTCCGTTTTTCCTGTCACGATACCACCCCGTAGCGAACGAGCGAGCGGACGACGTCGCTGACGGCAAAACCGCGGCGCTCCCAGTTCGATTATGTGGTCGAGTCGCGTGCGCGCGCAATGTCAGAATCATCCCCCTAAAAGCGACACGAGGGGTCTCGTTTGTGTGAGGGTGGCTTTACGCTGAATTTATGGGTGTTGAGACACACGTACAGACCGAATGACATACGTGTGCGTATGCGTGTGCATATATATTTTATGGATGTTTGTATATATATATATATATATATATATATATATGTATATCGTGGAATATGGTACCGTCATGTCTAGGCTTGGCTGTCCCCTTCCGATACGACGCATGAACCTCACTCCGATGGGGGTGATGTAGAATGGCCGGTATGCAGTCTGCAATTCTGCTGGATAAGGGTAAGAGGACGGCTGTTTTCCCGCACGATAAACTCGCGCCCTAAACTCAAAAATCGGGGTTCGTGTCTGTACTAAAAAAAAATCTCGTCAAGACACAGCCGAGTGCAAAAATAGAAAATAGAGTGAAATGTAAATCAGACTTGCGACGAAATTGTTATTGCACATTTTTTTAAATTTTCATTCTCGTTTATCGCTGTTTTTTGTTTTTTTTTTTTTTCTATTGACAATTTTACGCTACGTTAATTGCATTTTTCGTAAATAACTTACCTCAGCAACGGATTTATTTATAAAAATTTATCAGGCCATTCAGGAGAATATTTGAAACTAAAGTTTCTCAAAAATTCGATTTTTCGTCTTACGAATGATTTTTTCGTTGACTCGACTAAAATTCTTCTCGAATTTTTATTATCGAGGGTGTGGAAATGAAGAAAAATCGAAAGATTTTTGACTGAATCACTTTTCATCATTGTCAGATGAAATTGTGTACATTGACAAAGTCGATTCCTGCATTTGCCATTATATCTTGTGGTTTTATTGTTTTTATCAATGTTTGAAAATATACAAATTTTTAATCGTCTTAACGTCTCGCGTGTACGCTAAGCTTGGCTCCTGCAGGAGCCAAATCGTCGAAATGATCGAGGACTTGCAGATGTAAACTTTCAAGAAATGCAGATCTTACAATTTTTGTAAAAAGCCATTCTTCAATGTTACGCGTTCTCTTCTCCTCTTGAGTTACATTAATCAATCTTGTCTCGGATTCCCCAACGATAAAATATGAAACAGCATAGTACATTGCTAATGGCTTTCACAAAAATCTCCATCAGCCTAACGTAAATTTTTTCTTTTTTTTTACTTCGGGTAATGTGAACGAGCGTGCTGCATCTTTTTCCTCGTCTTTGACGAGATACCCCGAATGCCTTCGACTGAATCATCCGAGAAATACATGACGCATCCTCTGAAAGACAGATTTCCACCCCTTGCTGTGTCCCAACTTAGCGCAGGGGCAACCTGGGCCAAGCGTCTCGTAGTAATACAAGCGAGCAATCGGGGAAGCGCGTGCTTGGGTTATCCACGACTGATCTGCACACAAATATATCGTATATATGTCTACCCATGTATATATGTATATACGTATATATGCATATGCTTCGTGGATCATGCATCGGAGCGTGACGTGTTCAAGTTGCTGGGGTTTCGTGTGCTCATTCAGTTATCATGTATATAAGGGTCGCTCTGGGCCACACACGTTATACGTTTCTGTGCTAAATCGAATGAGGCCGGTCAGCCCTTGTTGTTTATTCGATCCACAAATAGCATTGGAAGAATTTCGTATTTCACGCTTGTGTGTAAGGATTGTGATAGGAATTTATGCGACGATCGATTAGTTGGACATGAATGTTTTCATTTTCTAAAACCGAGAGACCTCGGTGACCGCGATTCATTTGATCGTTCAATTGTTCACAAACGGGATGACCTATCGAGCGAGCGATCAGATTTCTTTAGTCAGCGAACATAAAATTGCACATTCGTATGATGAATAAAAGCCGAAAAATGTTGATAAAAAATTTAAAAAGTCACTTTGTTTTGTCCTTTCAATGGTTTTAGGCTAGAACCGTTCTATCGCATACATTAAAATGGAGATGTCAATGAGAATATCTTAAACCTTGATATCAAACGAATCATGAATCTCGATTAAGAGTGTCACAGCTCGGAAATAATTTTAAAGCATGGAAGTATAAATTATCCAAATGTAATGTTACGACAGACAGAAGAGAGGTAATTAAGGTTTGATTGTAGTTTCAGTTGTTAATTTTTGTTGAACGTATACCAAAATGATTGTTCCTACAAACCTAAATAGAATTAAAATCTTGAAATTATTGTACTCCGTCTATAATATATTATTTCGTAGGTACAACTTCACTGAGGGTCTTCTCGCTCAGAGAGAGAGAGAGAGAGAGAGAGAGAGAGAGAGAGAGAGAGCCACGAGTTTGAGGGTATATTCATAAACCGGAAGTACCTGTATATCTGCAGTAACTTCGAGTTCGCATATAACTCATAATTCATAGTATAAACAGTGGTTTGTTTTATGAAGTGAGGAAACTTCATTATTCCTCTCTTTTCCCATTGTATACGAATTTATCTTTCCAACTAACGATTATTTTTCCGGTGAGCTTGTAAATTTTAGTTCGCGGTGGGCTTAGTAATTTTTCAACAGTTGCATCGTGATTTTCAAACGATTCATTTCCGGTTTCCGGTCAGAAGCAATCGACGAATACAAATTTGGGAAATTCGATCTCGTGTCAGGAGTCACTGGAATAAACAATTAATTCTAAATGCCGCGTATTCTCTCATGAATCTCTAAAATGCAAACGAGAAGCACAGAAGTGCACGAGGCAATATTAATTCGAGAAGTTCAGACATTCGTGCTCAAAAGCAAAATTCTCGAGAGGGAGACTGATGCTTCATGTATTATTTACATCGTTCTGGTATCAGACTTTAGTTAGACAATCAGGCGTGCCGCAGAGTCAACCCTTTTCATATACCGACGAGACATCTATCTGTCATAACTTTCGAAAATTCTTCATTCTTGTACGTCAATCACACATTTATTGAAAAAAATCATTGAATTTATGACAAATATTAATTAAAGATAAAAAATATTATTATTGTACTTGCGAAGAAATATTTAATTCTTTCGTTGCCCTTGTTGCACGCAATAGTGACTGGGATGATGTAAATTTTTTTTTTAAACATCAGAAATAAATTTAGCATTTACTTTGTGAGGATATTTTAAATATTATAACCTTATTTTTGGAGCTTCACTGGCCTTTGGGGACACCAAAGAATTTACAAATAGCGAATAAACGATGCTGTTAATCTTAATCAATCAGTTAATGTGGTTATTTGCTATATCTTCTATCTCTGTAAGATCGTTGTATTATTCGTGGCATTTGATTCAAAGCTTTTCGTATAATTTTACCCAGAATTCCGATGACAAAAAAGCACAGCTCTTCATTGCCCACGAAATTTAATCAATGCTTCTCTAAACATTATTATACATCTCGTTCGGACGAGTAACCCGGACAAAAAAGAAATTCTTGTCCGGTATCTTCAATCTCTTTATGAAACACGTAGCTGCCTCGGCAAATATCGAGAAATTTTCTTCATTTAAACGAATCTTTTTCCCTCAACGAATTCCTGAACAGCCTGAATACCTTTCACTCCCGGATATAAAGACGAAGAAGACGAAAAAAGATTAAATACGAACGAGAAACTCCGTAAATGATTTTCTCTACTGCAATTACGACGGCTTAGCGAGGAGCCAGCAGCTTGATGAAACTTTTTATCAATGGTCTTCGGGAATGAGGAGAGACATGGCGGAATGTTATATATATGCACAATGGGGGTTACAGAGCTTTGCGAAACTTTCGATATTGGCTCTTCGAGTGAATTCGAAGATGCAGGTATTATAAAGAAGAACAAAAAAGTTATATAAGATACATAAGAATGATATCGAGGCTTCATTAATTTTCTTCTTCATGTGATTCAACGAGAGGGATTGTGAAATCTCAACGTTTTACAAATGGTTCTCGTAATCGGGGAAAAGAAGAATAATTCAAAAATTTTTTTATGGGAAAACAATTGGGTAATGCTATTTTCATGGACACAAAAAGATGTGCGTACTCCACCAGGGTGTTCAATTGAGCTGGAATCTCCCATTATTATTAAAAGTTGGTAATTCATTTCTTTCGGCTTTTTTTTCCATGCACGCTTACTTCATTGGGGCCTAAAAATCTTTTCTTTCGATTCGAGCAATAAGTGACACGAGATGTATGTTCAGACCTACGAAAAATAGCCTGACTTCATTATACATGAACTAATTTCATCGTGAAAATGGCACAGAAGGTCCCTTGAAAATATTCGAACTCTGAAAATCTATAATACGATTTGCTTACTTTTTGGTATACCCTGGCATCGATATGTGCCAAATAACAGTGAAAAAAAAAGATCAAGTGGACAAACTGTAAAATAATAAATTTGAATATATTATTAAGTTCTGGCAATTGGGTCTCTGATGAGGAGAAATTTGAGAACACCCGTTATAAGGATACCGAATGCAATATACAACGAATTTGTGTGTGTACATGTGTGTGTGTGTGTGTGTATGCGTGAGAGAGAGAGAGAGAGAGAGAGAGAGAGAGAGAAGGGTACGGACGCTCTACATAGTTGGTTGGATTCGGAGAGCAAGCAGGAGGGTAGAGAACGAGGGATCGATATACTATATAGAAGCAGAAAGGAACACAGGAAGCGTCTGACACGGGAAAGCTCCTAGGGATAACGGGCCCTCCGCCTTCGTCATTTCACTATGTATATACCACGCGCTTTCCCTCTTTTCTTTTTCTCTCGTCTTGAACGCCATTTTCCCATTGGCACTGCCTTCTTACCAGTGGTCTTTTTCTCATAATAGTTGTACTAGCAATCCCTTACGTGCGATTCTCCTACGTAAATTCCGCGCCACGATTTATTTCCTCACCTATATACTCTTCACATATACTTACTATCTAGATGTATATATCAATTCCATTCGCAGGATTCCATTAGGAAGCATCAGCAGCCCCCCAAGATGCGGTTTCACGATATTTTTTTCTTTTTCTTTCTTTCATCGCTCACAAGCTTGCAACTCTGTATTACGTTTGAGCTTGCGCGCTTTCAAAGCATGCAGTATTGAATCTTTTCATAAATATAAATTTAAGGCATGTCAAATTTTAGAAGCGATATTGTATGAAGACAGAAGTACATTTTCACCAACCCGTAAATGAAGTTGGTTTGCAATATTATTACGAATACTATTATTACTATTATTATTATTATTATTCGAAACTGATTATCGTTCGCCCTACGTAGCCATCGTGAGCCACTCTTCCGGCTCTGTGCGATTAATAAACAAGTATTATTGCACAGCTCGTACGATGCCCATAAAAAATCCAAAAACTCGAGTAAACTGAAAATTTATTTCGGCCTCCCGCGGGCATTTTAAAAGTATTACCCAAAGGGGATGCAGGTAGCCAAAAGAAAAAAATAAAAATGAACTCCTTGCTGATCTTTGCGATTCGCGACCGGGCAAAAAAAAGTCCCCAGGAGTAGAATCCCCATGTTAAGAGAGACGAAGACAAAAGCTCCTAGGTCATGGAATTTCATGGGAGGATATCCCTTTCAGGACTAATAAATTATTCTCATCGCATGGAAGAGTCCTAACGAAGATTATGACTTAACGAATGAGAAAAGTATGAGCAGATAAGAGAGGATATAAAACTGCAAGGAGGGAACTAAAGGGAAGAAGAGCTTCGTGGGTTTGGGAAAGAAATGACAAGGATTATCAAGATCGCGCTAAGCGTAGCAGGCATTTTCTCTGTCTCTCTCTCTCTCTCTCTCTCTCTCACACACACACACACACATATATACACACATACTCACAAAATATAAGAGAAATTGTAAAAATATCCATAGGTTGAATCTGTCACAAGTCTCAGAGTAGAAACTCAAAGTCAGCGGATTAAATATTTGACAAATTTTAATAATTTCAAGAATTCCATTCATCTTGAATTTTCAATATTTATTATTAATAACTTTGAATCTTGGAATATCCGAAAATGTCAAGACTTCATCTGAAAAAAATGTTTCAACAGAAGAATATTATATTTGGAAACAATGGCGGCGTTGAAAAATAAACACTTGAAAAATTCATTTGAAAAGTGCAATGTCAATGAACATTTTTTTTTCCAACGTTCCCAAACTTCATGACTCGATAGGTGTACGTAATCATTCTTGGTAAGACGTTAACTAAGGTGTACGTTGAAAATTAGCCACTGAAAGGCGTGTGGTCGATTTTTTTATGTTTATTTTTGGGGTTACCCCCCCCCCCCTCTCCCCATGGAATTTAACGTAGGTCAAGATGTGCATAAAATCAAGTGTTAAATATACAAGATTTTCTCGATCATATATTATATGATATATATTTTGGCATTTTTAAAAATTAGTCTTATTTTTATTTCAATACTTTTTGTGTACTCCAATCTCGTTTATATTTGCACTGCACATGGAGCACAATGTAGCTACATTGTGTGCAACTATATCCGGAACGAGACACGCTTGATTTCTCAAGCCCTCGACGCCGCTTGCTCTCCAATCGAGAGTAAATTTGCTGCAGAATAAAGGTTCAACGAGATCCTCCCAGAGGCACGCTCAAACACACACACACACACATACTTGCACTAAATCGAAAAAAAATATTCCTCGTGGTGTATATTTTTTTCTTCGTTTCTTTGGTGATGGCAGTGTAGGGGTAGAGGTACCGGGTACTTTGTGTACCAGAGTCGCTTGAGAGCCAAGGGTACACTCTCTAGCCGCTTGCGCAGTAGTAAAGGCAAGAGCTTGCCAGACCGTGCAAAAACCCGTTTACGTTCTCTCCCACACGAACGAGGAAACGACGAGAGGGCTGGTATCAGTTCACGTTTTTTTTTTCTCTCACTTTCTCCAGTATTTCCTCTCTACCTCTTTCGCACTACGAGCACACACGCACACCCAACATAAATATATATATATATATATTCATGTAAACGTGTACACATTCCATACATAAAAATCGGTACATGAAATCATGCCAAACGCAACATTTGCCGCATTGAATCGGAGATTTTTGTAGAGCCATGAATAGTTTGAGAATGAAAAACGAGATTGGAAAACTCGGTGACAACAGAGGGATTTTTTTTACGTAGCAGATGATACCATTCGAATAAAAATAAAAGCAACCAATTTACAATAAAATAACGATCGATTATTGTCGTAACATGACGATAGATATTTTTTTGACTCCTTAAGAGTAACGAGCAATGAATGTACTAAAATTTATTTTGACCAATTATTCTTTATCCGCCTTGATGTAAAATTACTTTTTGTGACGGTCCTATCTTTGAACTGTGCCATAATTACTCGTACGCGCTGTATGGCAGCTTATCGCAATTTGGTTCAAGTGGTCACGTGGGTGAAAGTATAAAGGCTGTTTGCTCTGTCCCTATATCGAGGATATATAGACGAAGGGTATATACCGAATAAAATAAAAATAAAAAATAAAACCAAGAGTCGGACGATTAATTTTCATTTTTTCCGACCATTGCCCAGATCTCTTTTCATATTCCAGGATTTTCCTTCGATGTGATAGGCTCTCGGCAATTTCCTCGACGAATCGAAAAATCGACGTTCAATCATGATTCTCATTCCTCTTGTGCTTTTTGCTGAGCAGCCCATAGCGGGTGGCAAGCAACCACAGCCTCCTCTCTCTCTCTCTCTCTCTCTCTCTCTCTCTCGCTTTCTCTTTCTTTCCCTTGTATGAGCCACAAGCGATTCGATTGATTTACGACCTGGCCAATAATCGTGATACCACCGAGAGTCACAGCTTCGGAAGCTGGTTTATATATAAGCAAGAGGGGGGTTGCATTTCGTTTATTTTTTTCCTCTCTGAGTATATCGTATGTCTCCCCCGTAAATATGTATATATATATATATATATTAATCAAGGCTGAATGTCAGAATGACCGAGAACAGGATAGAGGAAAAAAAATAAACAGCGAAAACACAAAAAGTTAATCGCCAACAGTTCAAGGGTCGACAATCCGTAAAATTGTACTGAAGCAGACGGAAAAAATGAGGTCACGATGAAAAAGTAAGTATGTACCTATTATGTGAAAGATGGTGGCAATTTTTGTTATATATACTACAACATTGAAATTTTTTGGACACATAATTGGGAGATTGGTCATTGCAAAAAAAAACAAAAATATTTTGATGATGCGATTGCGCATGTATTAATTAACATCAGATTTAAATTTTTGCAATGTTTATTTTTGAAAATTTGTTATAATAATTCTTCGCAAAAAATAACGAAAAAGATCTGTTAAAAATAAACAATCTCAGCTTTTTCGTTAACGGATTCTTCGCAACGACATTTTATGAAAATGTTCAGTAAATGACGTTGAAGCTTCCTGATTGAAGTGTCGGATTTCCCGGTTAGAAAAATATCGAAAACTCTTGATTTTCTCAACATTTTTTTAGTCAACATTATGTGCATCGTTAAATACATCATCTTCAAATTATCAGTAATGAGATTGATCCCCGCATATTTCTTATGTCCTCTGACGACTGAACAACAATTCAATACGAAAATATATTCGTTCATGTCAAGAAGATAAAAATACCGAAAAGTTTCATACGTGAGATATTTTTATTGAGTGCATAAATAGCACTGCATTGTTGATATTTTATGTATATCGTATGGGGGATGTCTGCTCGACAACGTACATTCGAGCTCATACAGGAGCTTTTCACTTTCCCCGCTATCGCCGGCTATAGAGGCTGTAATATTATAGGACGTAAAACCACAGTGAATCGTGCAGAAATGATGGCTTTAGTCAATTCCCGTTGTAGCATTCAATTTCACCTGGAATATATATTCTATGAAAAGCTCGCATGGTTCTCGCATGCAGAGTCAACGTACACGTACATCACCCAGCAATAAGATTCTCGAGCTTCGTTCATATAAATAATAGAACCCGGTCAAAATGCGAAATATCGGAAGACCATATACAGATGTACATACGAATGAACAAAGCAGGACTGAACGACGAGACCATGATCAGAATGTTGAAGGAGAAACGCTGATGATGATTAAAAAACGCGAGGTACTATATATATATATATGAGATGTGAATAAAGCTTGAGTTTGAAACTCGTTCTATCAGCGCTTTCATCTTGTTCGATGAGTACGAACGATGATGACGACCATTCATAATCTTAATGCAAATTTTTTTTACATGATTAAACCGCTACCTATAAATGAAACTGGATTATTCGCTAAAAGACATCTAGAAAATGTACAAGTGACTAATCCGGTTACTGTAGCTAAGTGTTATTTGAAATATTATTTTAAAATTCTCCCCACTGGCTTAATCTAACAAAAGGACTTTGAGCTTCAAAGTTAATGACAGAGGTTTTCACGGTGCAAAATAAAACTCGCACGTTTTAAAATTAGCTTGTATTGTGCATTAAAGTTTTTATGTTCGCATTTGCCTCAGTAGAAGCAAAAAGTAAATGTAAATAAATCGATTTTTTTTTTCAAATTTCAAACCTCTGTGGTCCTCGCATATAAGGGCATATCTTGTGGAGCAGAAGAGAATTGAAAGGTGTGTCGTTCATTCAAAAGTAGAATCGTCACTTTATTGTCAGACACACTTCTGATACTAGACTCACTTTATTTATATTATCTATCTTGAAATGCAATATTCTATCGCGAAATTTCATACATTGAGTCTCGTATCGATACATCAACCACATTCAATATTTCAATTTGTGAGAGCATCGTTGAATTGGAAGCAGATGCAGTGCGCCGAAAGTGAACGACGAAAGAGAAGAGGTCGTGAAAGCAAGAAGAGAAAGAGCCTGGCGGGTCTTGAAAATTCGCTCAAGTATCCCTGGGTTGAAAGAGAACGCCTCAATGTAATTTATGATTATTGAAACTTGGCGAGAAATTCTGAGATGGTTCCATCTCTTTTTATTTCACCTTGTCTTCTCGGCTATTTTCCTGATTCTTTCGTAGTCAGAAGGTCGTAATGCAGTACCATATTGTTTCTCGTGTCTGCGCGCTTTGTCTTTCTCCACTTTCTCCAGCTATTCCCATTGAATGTGAGAATGCAGAGAGAGGCTTTTGCAAGGTTAACTTGCAAAGTTTCACGCCCCAACTTTTGGACGACCCAGCGACTATATCGCTTTGCACTGTCAACCTCCCGTATCTTTTGTGCATGCAATATATTCCTATATACAAGCTTTCGACTAAACCAGATGATAATATGTATATATATATCGGGAAATGGAGACTCGACACTTTCGTCACTTGTTGACTATTCATGAAGGTATATGATAATTCTGTATCAGAGAATATGTACCGGAGGGGAATGAAGTGATATAAATTGAAATCTTGACATCTTCGTGTAATGCTTTATTAAGATCCTCCTATGAAATATCCAGTCTCATTTGGTTATGGACGAATTGAAATAATTATTTTCAACACATCGAGTAACGAAGAAAGTCGTGATGAATCAACTTTCTCTTTAATAATTGAAAGGATTAAATGAATAAGGTGTAAAATTGTGCTCTAAAAATCTACACCGATCGCCCAGCGTTGATTAAGCATCTGCAGTTTTTTTTTTTTTTTAGTTTATGAAGTTTTTAGTTTTTTTTTTTTAGTTTATCTTGCCCTTCGTACTTGGTCGAGATAACGATACATATTTGTGAATATTTTTCTTATTCTCAGCATGTCAAAATGACAAGTGCTGTATGTGTCAAAATACAGACAAATACTGAACGAAAGCTCAATCGTAACACTTTTTTCATGAGCAGCCATGCCGAGTTTGTTGACTTGGGATTTATTTGTCTAGATCAAATAGCCGAAAATCTTCCTTGAAATTTCATAAACATCCAGGCATTATTTGTAGCGTTTCTAGTAATCAATTACGTGTTAGTGCTATCTTAAACAATAGCGCCCCTAGTTTCTCCACCTCTCGCTAATTTTTTTCTCTCAGCATTATCTCCATTGGTGACTGTCAGGTCATAACGCAACTTGGCCCACGTGGTCGATCCTTATATGTTGTCTAGGTTATGAAAATTATTTCTTCGCCAATAATATCATAGGATACTAACAATGTTGTAAATCCCCAATTACATGCAACAGTTTGACCATAAGCATAGGCCTTAACTGCGTTTTCTCTTGCCCAAACTTCCCACTTCTCCCACTAGGAATCCAAAAAAATGTTCTACCTTCGTATACAAGTGCCTCTCTCAAACTGGGATTTTAGTACAGATCTCGGTAGTCCCATTTCGACAGTGTCTCTTTAGTTGCGCCCTCTATGTGTGGTACAACTTTTTTCATTTTGGGCGACACAGTGCAACGAGACCAAGTAGCGGAAAGGTGGATTAAAAAAAAAAAAAAAAAGGAGAACGTAGCCTGCACAAAACGACGACGAGACTGTTAGAAAAGCGCGTTATATGAAGTTGGCAAATGCTCGCAGTGGCAAGCTTGGTCGCGCCACAGCCAGCATGCACACAACACCAGAGTCGAGAAAGAGGTTGAGGGAGAGAAAGAGAGACTTTATGAGTCAGTCGAAGCAAGTTGTTGGTACAAAAGTTTTTCGAGTGCTCGCGTATACCGCGTGCTTAACCCTCGCCGGTTCCACGACGACAGTACGAGAGCAAAGGAAGGTGAGGAGTTGTAATACGTAAAAGCGAGGCGTGAAGTGTTAACATAGGCCTCGGGAGCGGCAGCAAGCAGATACTCGACGCACCCCGTATGTTATGCGCGTAGTCTATAGGTCCTATGCCTATGCCTATATAAGTGTATCCTAACGACTTACTCTTTTTTTTTTTGGTCCCTTTTCCGCGGTGGCCTCTCAGCCTTTACGGCCTTTTGATGCAACTCTCAACCATCGGCTTTGCGTCGCTTCATATATCCATTCGTTAAACCCTTATTCCATGTTTTATCTATCAACGTGTAACGGATAAAAAGTAAAATCCGTGGTGCCTTAAATTTCCCTTGCTATTGGTAGGGTACTTGGACTCCGATGCTCCTCATCCTCTTTCGATACATCGTGTACTGAGAGGAACAGATTGACTGACTAAGCATGATTTCCATGATATAATTTTTGAACACCAGGCTGCCCTATGGTTCTGACGCGGAATATAAACAAAATGGCCACCGAATGCTTTACGGTTTATTTAATTCACTTCAATTCAATTCATAAAACAACCTGGAAATTTCCTACCCAGTTTTTTCCAAGATGGCAGAACGAAATACAATGGTTTTTTAGAGCGTTTGCAGAGTATAATGTCATGAATTCAGTATTACTATATATTTGTAAAAATCAGCCAGAATTTACGAGTATCTTGGGAAAATCGTTGGATTTATGTGTTGCATCCGCAAGTTGGGGATCCGCAAGATGGGAATTTTTCTGACTCTCGTTCATAATAACAATTTTTTCTACCGTACGAAATTAACATTGATGCGACAAGCAAAAGCGCATAAACGCATCTTATCACCAACTTGTATTCTCTATATTGTTTATACCTTACTGTAAAAATAACAAACAAAAACCACATGGAATTCTGAACATTTGGAAAGTCAATGTGGTTATGGAAGTCCTACAATTCGAGATATGGATAATACTTGGATAATTTTATAAAGAGCAATTGGCATTTCGGCTTCCAAGGTATTTTTTTATTTCCACAAGGCTCCTCAAAATAATGTGCATCTCGCAGATCTCGAATCACGAAATGTAATTAAATCTATATGTGCCGAGTTACATACCAAGAGAGGCAACAGCGTGTAAACGACAAATATAAAATTTGATGAAAGGAGAAATCAGGAGCTTTTCAAAGAAGTGTGGCAACGGATATTGGCCGAGAACGAGAAAAGAAAGAAAATAAAAAGAAATCTTCGTTGGATGCGCCGCTGTGAAGGATTATTCTCTTATTGCCGCGAGAACAGGAGACCAGAGAAGCGAATATACTCAGCATGGGGCGAGATGCGAGGAGTAGAGCCTATAACCAGCACGCTGCGGCGAGCTTCTTCATCGATCCGGACCATGTCAATAGCCTCCTGGGGTACTTTACTCATAAGCTTTTGCTGAGAGTAGCACACACAGCTCCCCAGGAGCAGTTGTAGAAAGCTGTCGTTTCTCTCGATGTATCAGAGAGAGACTAGGGCCTGGATAGTAATATATCTTGACAGTGCCGGCCGAGCTTCTCAATAATCCGCACGTGATGAACCCCGTGACCAGGTGACTCACGTCTTATTTTACTTTTTCCTTATCGCTGCTTGAAACCCTCGCTTTTTTTTTTTACTTCGCTACAATTTTCAATTATCGATCAATTGGAAAAGATGGTTTCCTTCTCCCAGTCTCTTCTCTGATATGTAAAACTCTAGTCGTGAATTAAAAGACGATTTTCGTTACGTTTTATTGCGAATTATTTGTGGGACCTAGCGGTGCGCAGCCAATGCAACGTTAGAAATTCCAGGCTGTATATGCGATACCCGGTATCATCCGTTTCCTGTTATTCTTTTAGTTTATTCATTTCTTTGTCCAGACATTTATTTATATACGGTGCTATAAATTCTGTATGGCTTTTATTACTACTTGGGCATTACTCCTACATCCCTAGTGCTCTATGGGGATCTTGACCCAAAGTGCTGCACTCTCGGTCGTACAAGAAATATACCTGCTTTTCCTTCTATTCCTTCTCCGAGACATTTCCGCTTTTACGAACAATCGACCGTTCGGTCGATCTTTCCACCGAGTTTTCGTAAATCGTTAAAAACCCTGTATCTCTTGAAATATCATCAGGGCAAAAGAAAAAAATTTGTACATTAAACACTCGCATGTACACGACACGACCCTTTCTCTTCCCTCTTTTGTACCTTGAAATCTCCCGAAATTCTATAGACTGCATATTCCATAATTTCAACATTTCTGTGGTGCGAGAAATCTACAATACCGTATCCAGATCCTTGAGAGATATGGTTTTGATTTCGATCTTCATAAAGCTTTCTCGTATAAAGCACGCGCGAGAGTGTGTACTCGTGACGAACGGTCGGATAACCCAAACAACGAATGTATATATAAGCGATAAAAGAACGGAGACATACACCGAGCAACCGTTATAATGTGACATAGAAAACGCGATAGAGTGAGTATATACGAGTTGTGCGAGAGTCGAGCACGGAGACCTCGGGGGGGTAAATCCTAATATTTTAACCACCGGAAAGAAATGAAAGGACGCGGAAGAGCATGAAAAGGGAAAAGGGTAGTGAGTATACGCTGGGAGAGCAAGGAGGGATTGCAGAAGGGTGATCGTGTAGTATAGAAGTGGTGTATATATTGCAGTGCGTTGTACGCGCGGAGTCATCCCGCAGGGTCTCTCCCTTAACCAGCGGGGCGACGTTGCGGTATACCCTGAGGGAAGTACTTGCAATTAACACGGTAAGACTGTACGACGCTGTACGGTTGAAGGGAGTTGCTCGTATAATAGCAGAACCGAAGGGTATTTGAGAGCAGAACGATTAGGGCACAGCCATTGGCAACTACGCGGAATTACTGGAGTCCTATATATAGAGGCAAAATTTTTTTTAAACCTCTGTGACTTAATATTGCGCGTACTGCATCGATGTTTCCATGATTTCATCGAAATTTTTAACTCACGTTAGAATTTCGAACTTGATAAAGAATAACGATTTTAGCATCTCGCGGGGAGTAGTTAATACTTTCGTAATTTTTGTCGATTATCTTCGAGAATCTTGGAATTGGTCGGGACGAATGAGAAGAAATCGTAATTTTCACAATGCCCAGTTTCCTTGCTAATATTCATTATGCAATACATTGATTTTCTGTCGAATCATGCACCCTTTCGGACAATTCATGAGATACCATTCACGATCTACACATCATGTCAAGATCCCTGAAACAATTTGCAAGTCTCCGCCTTAATAAGCCCATACGTATACTGTATATCATTGAACATAAAACATACTTCAAGTTCATCTATATCTCAACGCTCAATGGCTATATGGTCATTGGATGTTCGTTGAACTGCCGAATCACTGCACCATTTGTCGCTGGTGCAAGAAACACGACGATGTAACCTGGCGGGCAAAGCAAGACTATATGAGGCATGGGAGAGATTTGAGAACGAGACGAAATGCCTGGAGCTCGATTATTCGTCAAGGATAAAACGCTGCATGGGGTGGATTCGCGTTCGTGCGGTGAAAGGGGACGAAAGTCAACGAGTGCAACGCTTTTGCCATCCGGCAAAAGAGAAAGGTGAACGAAGAAGTGAACGAAAAAATGCGTACAGCAAATAGCGATGGCATACAATTTCCGACGATCACGAAGGTTGATCGTCCCTCGTCCAACACCATTATATATGCGATGCAGCGAAACGTATGTATGTTGACGTATGAACGAATATTTTTGGAGAACAAAACTACCCTGTGAAGTTCTGACCTCCGGAGAATTTTTCATAGAATTATGAATGTTCTAAAAGCGATGAAGTTGATGACCCTTCATGGGTACCTTGTTCTCTTAGAATTCTGCGGTTTTTTGACATAGCAAAAGAAACATTTGAGGTGCCTACAACGACAAAACCACTCTCCCTCAGATTTATGACAAGTTCCTTCAGTGGTGACCGCGTTGTACAACATTGAGCTGATACTTCGATAATGTTGCAAATCGTACATGTTTACTGATCTATCTGTATTATAGTTACGCCCTTATCGATCTACGTACGTCGCGTCGATTTAGATAAACCCCTTGATACTCTCCTGATGGTTACATGTCTCTCAAAGACTCCGTTTGCCCGATAAATAACACAGACGTTGGACATCCAGTATACGTTCCCCCCCCCCCCCCCCCCCAAAGTACCCATATCATTTAGATATGTATATATATACGCACGCGAGATATAAATCCCCTATCTCCCTCGTTCCTGTACACTGCAAGTTCTGGCATCGCAGATCAGATATATCCATCCCCGCTCGTATTCTCTTTCCACCCCGTCCTTTCCCCCATCGAGAATATACACGGCTCGCTTCTCTATTACCCCCGAGGAAGTACTCGTAATTAACGCGAAGCAGAGTCCGTGAGTTGGCACAGAGGGGTGTGCAACGCACGTTCGAGGCTGCCGGTATGTATATATGACAACCGCACAGAGGGTGCATGTATACGTGAGTATATGTCGGCAACGAAGCACAACCCTATAACGGAATGTCTTCGTGGAGTTTGGTTCCGCATTTATTCCCATTTCGTCGTATACACTCGCGTATATTATACCGTCGCTGTAAGGACTAACGCCCGCGTATATCTCGGATTAATTTAGCTCTCTATACGTATTTACGCAGCTAGAAATATATATGCACGAATTTCTTCTCGATCCCTCAATTTCTCTCTCACCCTCTCATTCGTATCTCGCGATGAGATGAGTCATATATAGCTAGATGGACAAGAGAATAATGGTTTTGCTTTTTGGCTTCAATTACGCGGAACCGTGCAATGATTAGAATCCCTTGGACACGCAAGTAACTGCTTAAACGTCGAGGCACTTGACTTCACCTTATTGAGATCTTTTATGGCTTTTCTCTTCTCTCGTCTCCCATTAAAAATGTAACGACGCTTGCTTGCCGAGTTCGGGATAAACGTTGCTATGGAAAACTTTGTTCTTTTCGTTAGTCGAATTACTTTCCGCTACCCAGCACCTCAGAGCTTTTCTTGTACGGTTAAACTTCTCACAGGGTATACGCAATAACGATAACGAACGATGTATAAGAAATGCGGATCACGAAGCAGAGTGATCCCTCTTCAACTCACTCGTAGTTGAAGATTTGGTTTCTCTCTTTCTGGAAAATCTTTGGTAACCCGAGAAATTAAACGATTACAATTTCATAATCGTTAGCAATCATATACAATATTATATTGATAAGTTTACAGTATGTTGTACGAATTGACGAATACACGAAATGATTTGCTGGATTTTTAATCGGGAAAATTCATTCAGTTGACACGCCATACAACGATGTAGGACATTTTCAATTTTCGTTTATGTATACCACACGATAAAGCCTCGACGTGAGCCGTCGAAGCCCTCGTCGCGTCGCCTCTATGCGTCACGAGAGTTTTACATATCCATCGTGTCCTTTTACGTCGTTCGGCATATCGCCCGGCTTCCAACATGTCTCACTCCGGTCTAATGCTTATGCCATAGAATTCTCATCGATAAAATTTCATTAATAAACTGGGTCATGATAGCTTGAAATAAAATAAAAAAAAAAAATACGAGAACAACGGTAACGATCCTACACTCGTTGAGTTCAACGACTTTCATATTCGGGGGAAAAAACCTTCTTCGTCTCTATCCTTCGATGCAGTATAAAACGCAATATCCACTCGCTGTCATTTGCAGCATTTGCTTTACACGCTCAACGTGAATTCAAGAATATGCGGAAACAGAACTGGAACGATGCGTAAATTATATTGCATATAGATATTTCACGAGAATTTGCATTGGTCGAAATGCGTCATTTCGCAAACTAACTTGGGCAAGTTTCCAGCTGTGAAAATTTCTACGTGCGTATGAATGTATAGGTGACGGTGATGACGTGCTTGTTCCAAATTCAGGCAAGAATCGAAAAAAGTGGCTGCAATCTTAAAAGGCTATAAATACCTGGCGTATATCAAGTGCGAATTCATAATTGAAAATTATGTTTTTTAAAACGAACGATTCAAATCCAATACAGAATACAGGATTAAAATTGAATTGAGTGTTATGACTTGATTTTTTAACGTTATCGAAGCTTCTTCAATCGAAAAGCAGCGTACAAGATTGAATGTTCATTCTATATTGCTTCAGTCTTTCTGGACGCGATATTGATGACTCAGTTCTAAGCACCACTCTGACCATTGCGGATCAGGCAACTCCACGACTGGAATACGATTTGGCTAAAAATTATTTCACCCTATAGTGCAGAGGTATCAACCTAAAAGCGAACGATTGACGTGAGAAATAGTGTCGGATCATTGTGTTATACCCGTGGAAATGTCTGTGCTTTATCGCAGTTGTAAGCTCCTGGAAAACTATAAATCAGGTTGACTGTGAATCGTTAACACTGCTTCAATCTTGCTTCGTTGGACAGGCAAGTGTTCCATCTTCCAAACGGTGGATCAGCAGCAAAACCCGAAGAAGCGAAAATATATAGCTGCGCTTATACGAGTGTGCGGAAGTGTTACTGTGCTATATATCGAGGGCTTAGAACCAGAAAGGCGTAACCCACAAAAAACGGACTATACTGCCATAAGGGCGTATCCCCAACTTTAACACGGAAGTTCCATAAGAGCAAAATTAATCAGCCTACAGCCAGAAGGGCGTAAGCCCACACTACAATACTGCCAGAAAGGCGTAAGCCACGAAAACAAAAAAAAGTGGCTTACGCCCGTCTGGCAGATCATTCATCATTTTTTCCCGGATTTAAATCGCCTGATTACAGCCAGACGGGCGTAACCCTCTTTTTTTTATTTTTCGTGGCTTACGCCTTTCTGGCGGATAACCGGTCAATTTTTTCCGGATTTCGATCGTCTACTTACTGCCAGAAGGGCGTTACCCCAAAAAAATTGAAAACTTGATGTGTGTAAGATGCTGGCCAGTTTTCCATCTTTCTGGCCAGTTGATGGCCAGTAAACTGTCGAGTTCCAGACTAGGTGTGTAACGCAAATCTGTTCAGTGCCAGTCTTGGCAGGCTGACGAGTTGCTGGTCAGCAAAACTCGGTAGTTGCTGGTCAGGAAACTATTCGCTATTTGCTAATATTTTTTTATGCGAAATCTGAACAAAAACGAAATATACCATTTTCAAAATGGTTGCATGCGCATATTTAGTCGTTGCTATAATTTTTCAAAATAAAATTTTTTTTTTTAATTTCAAATTTTAAAAATTTGTCAAAATTTTCAAAATTTTCAAAATTTTCAATATTTTCAAATTTTTCAGTTTTCAAAATTTTCAATATTTTCAAATTTTTCAAAATTTTCAAAATTTTCAAATTTTTCAAAATTTTCAAAATTTTCAAATTTTTTAAATTTTCCAAAATTTGAAAATTTTGAAAATTTTGAAAAATTTGAAAAATTTGAAAATATTGAAAAATTTGAAAATATTGAAAATTTTGAAAATTTTGAAAACTGAAAAATTTGAAAATATTGAAAATTTTGAAAATTTTGAAAATTTTGACAAATTTTTAAAATTTGAAATTAAAAAAAAAATTTTTATTTTGAAAAATTATAGCAACGACGAAATATGCGCATGCAACCATTTTGAAAATGGTATATTTCGTTTTTGTTTAGATTTCGCATAAAAAAATATTAGCAAATAGCGAATAGTTTCCTGACCAGCAACTACCGAGTTTTGCTGACCAGCAACTCGTCAGCCTGCCAAGACTGGCACTGAACAGATTTGCGTTACACACCTAGTCTGGAACTCGACAGTTTACTGGCCATCAACTGGCCAGAAAGATGGAAAACTGGCCAGCATCTTACACACATCAAGTTTTCAATTTTTTTGGGGTAACGCCCTTCTGGCAGTAAGTAGACGATCGAAATCCGGAAAAAATTGACCGGTTATCCGCCAGAAAGGCGTAAGCCACGAAAAATAAAAAAAAGAGGGTTACGCCCGTCTGGCTGTAATCAGGCGATTTAAATCCGGGAAAAAATGATGAATGATCTGCCAGACGGGCGTAAGCCACTTTTTTTTTTTTTTCGTGGCTTACGCCTTTCTGGCAGTATTGTAGTGGGCTTACGCCCTTCTGGCTGTAGGCTGATTAATTTTGCTCTTATGGAACTTCCGTGTTAAAGTTGGGGATACGCCCTTATGGCAGTAAGGTAATGAAAAGTCGAAAAACAGTGGGTTACGCCCTTTTGGTCCTAAGCCCTCGATATATACGGCACGTTCGGGAACCATGAAGCCGATGACCCTCCTCTCTGTTCTTTATATTTTTTGCATATAGTTGGATATCCCCAGAGCAATCGATGACGTCACGCGACTTTACGGGCCGTTGGAGCCGAGCAGAGGGAATACACGATTCAACGATTCTTTTCCAGACAACCCTGAAGGTTTATCCTTCCCCTGTACTATGTATATCTCTTTTTTTCTTTTTGCTCCCTTTAGCTGGTTTTTTCTCACTCGTTATTATGGCACTTTCTCTTTATACACCGAGTCATGCTGATGCGAACGAGTCTCCAGATGAACGGTAGGGTGGAAAAAATAATTCCAGGGTCATATATTCTTCTCCGAGCTTAGACTCCAAAGAACTGCATTACATTATTTGGTCACTCACGATTCTCGTTATTAAATGCAACCTCATTAAGACGATGTGACAGCTTCGTTCCTGCCAAATCCTGCTCTCACGTGAATGAGAGACACTCTTGGCTGCCGGTCTCGTTCCTGTGACGAGATACGGCGGGAACACAATTAGAAATATGGTGGAACAACAGTGACCAATTGCGATAAGATTTATCCGACGTGTTCCGAAATTTCACGAAACTACGAGGATCATATAGACGATCTTATTGCCGACAGATTGACCACTGTTGCATCCAGGTTAAATTAACCCCGATAAAATTTTTACAGCCGCATTGATCATCGATTGAGGGATTTAAGACTTAACTAAGAAATTAGATAACTAAGAAATCTTAAGACTAAGAAATAAGCTTACGAGAAACGTTAAAGGTGGAAAATGCTTGCTCGTTATAACCCTAGAACTGATTCTCGTAATTGATCAAATTCGGAAATGTTCCGTTCGCAGGGGTGTGCTCGAGAGGTCTGCCTGTTCGCGGTGCCCGACATTGTGTCGATGACTGCTTGCCAGCCATTGCTTCCCATGTTTGTGGCGGTTGATGATTGTTGGCTACCCTCGAGGTTAGCAGGCATTAACGACTCGGTTTACATGTGCCAATCGTGGTTTAGCGTTTGAGGTATCGCATATGGTGTGTGTTTCTGTGTGTGTGTGTGTGTGTGTGTGTGTGTGTTCGAGAGTTTCCTAAATCCGGTTGACATTGACCCTCCTGGGGAAATTTGTGGATAGATATAATAGACATTCCTACGGTCCAGTACATAGCGTATCGCTGCGAATGGCATGAAATCAGGCATTTGACACGGATTACCGTGGTTGTACCTCATGGCAACGATTTGTCAAGCTCGTATCCATAGAACTAATGTGCGAATGGTATTGACGAACTTACAGAGATTCCAACGTCAATCACGCAATATCTAGAAAATGCGTTTCAAAGTTTTTTTTCGATGATAAATATCTCCCTCATCTCGATTCAACCAGATCTCTTGAAATTTGCTCAAAAGGCAGAGAGAAAGAGAGAGAGAGAGAGAGAGAGAGAGAGAGAGAGAGAGAGAGAGAGAGAGAGAGACAGAGAGAGACAGAGCGAGTAAGGAGGGAGGGTTTACGAGAAATCAAATTGTTTCCAGATCGAAATAACCGCATCACTTTTGACGAAAGTAAATGTAAAGTGGGTATGCCCATATACTGCTTTAACCACGTGCTAAATTTAATCTCGATGGCCAAAGCCATTCTGAAGTCATAACGAACTCAATTGTTCAAGAATTTCACACACAACCTCGACACTTTTCCCAAACACCATTACTCGCGACTATTTTTCGAGTACTCTGACATTGAAATCTTGGAATAATGTTTTTTTTTTTTTTTTTTCAACGAAAACATAGCTTATTAATATGTACTATCTATTTTTCACATAGCTTTATGGGAGTAATTTTTATGAATCGTGCGATAGACGAGGGCAGATATGTGGCGGAGATTGAGTTTTTTTTTAAATGTACAAACGTGCGGCTACCGCTTGAGCATATTATGTACCTTGCTGTAATTATCATAATTACTGTATACGAAGACGAGATACGCTCGACACAATGTGTAATAAGCATCCTGCTGATGATGTTCGTACAAAGTTACGGTCTGTGTTGACATATTGATACAGCGGGGAATGCGTCGTACATACGGGTAGAATAAAATAGAGACTTATACGTGAGCTAGACGCGTGCTCAGCAAGTCGTTAATTAGACTCGTTATCATAATTATTGAGCCTCGCGGATGTCTTGCTCGAGGGTGAAGCCCCATGTATGTATATATGCAAAGCCGAGAAACGAAAGCACCGATGTGTGTGTGTGTGCGTGTGTAGTTTGATGGAGCTGCGCATAGGACGTATACAACTATGAACCAACTCATGAATTGGGTTTATTGCTATTAGAGTTCGTATTTTGTTCCCGAGTGACTAATAAGTCCGTGACGGGTTAACCGCCGTTTTATACGAGTTTGTTAAGTCAATTAAAAATAATTTTGTGTTATTAACACTTATAAATTACTACTTCAAAGTAATGGATAATTGACCAATCGCAAAAATACTTATGGAGCGTTAGGGAAGAATCTGGAAATAGGTACGCGCTATCTTCTGATTGGGGCAAGTGCGATTGAGCACTCGCCTGAAAACTAAATAAGAAGAGAATAATCTGGCAGAAGGAAAAGTGAAGGGAAAAAAAAGCGAGTGCAACATCACAAAACAACGAAGACGAGACAAAAATGTTGGGAATGCATGATTCGTCGGAGATGATTCGTTACGAGATTTAATGAGGATTTAAAAATGCAGTGAGGCCTATGGTCTAATTTTGAGTTCTGCGGGAATTTTGTGAAGATTTTTCTCTCACTCTGCCACGAGAGACACTTGTACCAAAAGTGCGTTATCATTCAAGTTTTCTCGCTACTGGCAGGATACCTGCATGATATTTATATCGCACAAGTGTAACCTATTAGCACAAAATACATATAATTAGTGTATGTGAATTAAGGACAGGTTGGGCCACTTGTCTTTTCGACACGAAGGCGTAGCGGGCAAGGCAGCAACAACTACACACAACATTCCTTTCATTCCGAATCCTTTCACTTTTTAACCCAGATTCATTGCTGGAGAATTGCGTACCCGAGGTCCCAACTCTCGTTGAGAGACGGCCCTGTATATATATATATATATATGTATATATACAATATACAATATATGTATTAGGGTGTTTAAAAAAAAAAAAAAAAATTTGGATTGTTCATGCTCCCACCCCTCAAAACTTGAGTTTTAATAGAAAAAAATATCCTCGCGAAGAGGGAGCTCTGCTGCTTAAGTGGAAGCCGCCGCTCCATTGGATGTTTCTAATTATAACAGCCAATTAACGTCTGTAACGAACTATTTGGAAGGAAAAATTTGAGACCATGAGGATTGTATTTCGATTTAAGAAAAAAATATTTCCTTAGATAAAGCTTTGTTTTTTTCCTAATTTCTAATTTTTTATAAAAAAAATCGAAACAATTTTTAGTTGAACATTTCTTTCTGACACCATCGTGTTCTAAATAAAAATTTAGATTGATTTTATTCATAAAAATAATTTTGCGATTTAAAATTGTTTATAAATTTTCATAAACGATTCGTATCTGATGGTGAAATTTTTTTTCGCGATAATTTTTTTTTTTCTTGACTCAAATACGTACTCCATGATTCTTTATTCTCTTGCTGAAATAGAAAATGATATAATTGGTATATAAGCAAATTTATTCACCTTTAACCATTTTTCCGCTATGACTTTATGCAAAAAAAACGCGATGTGTCGTTTATTTATTTATTTTCGGTAAAGATCTTTGCCAACGATGCCGTTTTACACGTGGCATACGTCTTTCGGTGAAAATCAACGACTAAAAGTATATATTGCGCTTGAACTGATAATGAATTAAATTGATAATGAATTAAATTTAATTGATAATGAATTAAATTTAATTGATAATGAATTAAATTTAATTGATAATGAATTAAATTTAATTGCTAATGAATTAAATTTAATTGATAATGAATTAAATTTAATTGATAATGAATTAAATTTAATTGATAATGAATTAAATTTAATTGATAATGAATTAAATTCCGTGCACAAAGCTATTCTTTTTATTTTAAATACAATCCCCATGGTCTCAAATTATTCCTTCGAAAAAGTTCGTCATAGACGTTAATCGGCTGTTATAATTAGAAACGTCCAATGAGCGGTGGCTTCCACTTAAGCTGCAGAGCTTCCTCTTCGCGAGGATGTTTTTTTTCTATCAAAACTCAAGTTTTGAGGGGTGGGAGCATAAAAAATAAAAATAATTTTTTTTCTTATCCTCACTGTCACGATGATCAAACGATTCTAATGAGACGTCTGAGACGGCCAGTATTGCAGTAAAAAAAAATGATGCTATTGCGAATAGACGATTGTACGTTGGGGATTTTAACCATTTGAATGGAAATTTAAAAAAAATCATTTTTACACCGAATAATTACGGATTAGTATGCTTGAAAAATATGATTGTTCGTTAAAAAAAAAATTAATTAAAATTTGTCATAATTATTGAAAAGTGGTGTAAAATTTTCAACACACGATAATTCGTCATGGTTATTTATTTTGAAAAGTGTGATTTTCCATTCTTCCCTCGATAGTGTGACTTACAAACTCGAGGCTTGGAAGTATATACAAAAGATTTTCATTGACTTGTAAACCTGGCGTCTAGCCTGGAATCGGAAGAAAACGAAAACAAAAAAAGGAAGAAGATATTTCTTTCTCCCTGCGCAAATTGCCACTGTGGCAGTAAAATCCGTCCTTCCCCTCATGGCGATGTAGAGCTAGTTCGCAGGTACTACGTAACTAAATTTCGAAAGCTTTTATAGCTCGGAAGACTTTTTCTCGCTTTCGGGCAAAAGCTCTATCGCCAGTGCGAGGAAAATCTCGCAGGACAAAAACGCAACGAAAGCATCAACACCCGGACACATACACACACACACACGTGGGAAGTGGTACCCACTTTTCTCTCTCATCACTGTGCCGTGCCTAATGAGAGTACGTATAATGCTAATGAGTTCGCGAGCCGGATTGGGTCGACTTGCCGGAATTGCATATTGATCAAACGATACATGATTGCCAAAGAATAAACTCATCTCTACGTTTCTTTTCAAAGCTCTGAGAATTTTTAAGAATTTTTTTTTTTTTTTAATTACAAAGACAAGCTTGCAAGATCGTAAGCACGAAGTAGGTCCAATTCACGTCGACGAAAAAAATGTGAAATCAAAAGTTTTATGAGGGGCACTTATTGATCCAAAAGAAAAGTATTTTCAGCAAATATTTCCATTATACTTTCGGCAACCTTGGTATTTCTTTGCGAATCATTGGAAACGTCAGAATTTACTCTATGTAAAATGTTTGTATATCCGGTATTATATTTTACGATCATCCTATGCGTTAGAACGAGATATTTATTTCTTGTATTTTCACCAAGCTTATCTTAAATCTTAACTTAAAGATTATAGAAGGACCTCCTTCAGATTTTTCATGACTCTTCAGATCTTTTTGGACAGCCTGAGACACTGTTTTGGTATCGGAGAATATATACGCGATCGAAAAACTGCTTTGATCATAAATACATTTCCGCGATGAATTAGTCCAGTAATTCTAGCCAAAAAAGTAAGTTCACAATGCAATCTTCTACAGAATTGATTTTTCTTTTGGATCAGGAGTGTCCCCTGAGTGTAAATTCAAGTTGGTGAGACGCAGGAGGGGGGTCGAGCTTCAGTCGCCATCTTGGAAAACACGTTTTATCAAATATTTCGTGAACCGTACGACAAAAATAGTAAATACCTTTTTGGCACATAATGGAATTCTCTACAACTTTTATTGGGAACTTTTTCCTGTCTAGTGAATGGTTTTTGATTTATATCCCGGGAAACATTTCCAAACATCACCATTTTTACTGTTGCATGAACCGTTAATTATATCAGCAAATAATCATGTTTAGAAAAGTTTGCCGCGTTATGAATCAAAAACAATTAGCGTGACAAGAAAAAGTTTCCAATAAAAGTTGTAGGAAATTTCATTATCTACAAAAAAGGTTTCTGCTACTTTTATCGCACGATGTACGATTCACGAGATATTTGATAAAACGTGTTTTCAAAGATGGCGACCGAAGCTCGAATGACTGAACTGAATCGTGGTCCGAAATTCCATACGTAGGTATATGCCCATATTCTATACATCCATTATATCTATATCTCTATTACAGCGCAAAGCATCTCTGGACTTTGTGCGTTCGTATATCATTGTATATATATCATCGTAAAGGACGATCCAAATTATACTAACACATAAAATATATCCGCCTGTACCATAAACCGCGGGCGTAAGATCTTCTCCAACGACAAATCCTGCTTACGTTGCTTTTTCCCAGCCCAATGGATTGTCCAGGATTTTAGGAACAATGATACTTTTGTTCTCAATGATATATATATATATGTATTACGAGGATCTCGAGGAAAACGTAAAGCTCTTTCGCTTCGATTGATGAGCCCGAGGGGGCTCTCGCTCTTATTTGACGACGTATTTTTTTACTCGATATATTTACCTGCGCACCGCTTTGCAAAATTATATCTTTGAGTCATATCCCATAACGATGCTCTTATCGCAATAGTGTCAATTTTGAAATTAAAATTTTTTCAATCAAGGCTTTTCGCTTCGATTCTTCAAAAAAAAAAAAAAAAAAAACAGAGTTTGCTCTGAAAATGTCAGTTTAAAATTCTGAAAACTCCTCTCTCGGATAATTAAGGAGGGTCGAGTGCTGCGTGCGCGCGGCAAGGGGAATGTAAGGCACGCCCTAGTAGATTGCCGAACTCAACAAGCAACTGAACAAATAACCGTCAAAAGGACGGTTCTTTTTGGGCAAAAAAGAACTGTGGAAAAACCTTCAAAAGAACCGTCTATTTTTATGAATCTGTAGACGGTCCTTCGTACGGTCGTTCCTACTGGTTTTTGGTTCTTAGTACGGTTTTTACCAGTTCGGTCCTTTTTATGGTTTTATTAAGGTTTTATTTTATGTAAACAAATTTATTACAACATTTCGTATGACCCTTCTCTCCCTGGCGGTTGATTCCCTTTATTATTAAAATTCCCTTTATTATTAAAATTCCCTTTATTATAAAAATTTCATTCTGCTGTGATTTGGACTGCCTCGATCCTGGCTCGCGTTGACACTACAAAATACAGTGTTTTTGTTTCGTTTATCCAGTACGGTTCGTTTTATGGTCATTTTGTCGGTTGCAAACCCGAAAAAATAGTATGGTTATTAGTACGGTTCTTTTGGCGGTTGCTCGTAGTTTTTTAGGTGCTCGCGAAATATTACGAACGGTTCTTTTTTAGGTTATTGGTCGGTGATTTTTTGTCCAAAAAGAACCATCGATGACCGGTCCTTTTTACGGTTTTTAGTGAGTCATACAATCTACCAGGGCGGACGTGGGTGACGTGCGTGGGGCATTTTGCGTATGGCATTTGGCATGGCCCGATTCATGGCAAGAAATCGCGTTTTTCATCCACATTATTATTTTATTGCTAATTAACGATGTTGTTCAAGGTTCTGAATTTTTGCAGGATGAATCCTGAGAATATTTCCGACAATATGCAAAAATTAGTTTGCTATATGTAAACAGGTCATCTGCGCTCATTGACTTTGAAATTCCGTCTAATTTCATGATCTGCTATAAGAAACTGTGCTAAATCGCCCAAATTTCAACTTTTTTTTTCTCGAAAACGGTTCAGCAGAACCTACGGATACTTTGGGGTTAAACTTTTTGTGGTCATATCTACCTATAAAAAAAAAAATCAGTACCTCTCAACAGATATCGATGTCGCACTCGACCCTCCTTAAAATTTTTAACCGAAGAAAAAGCGAAAAAAAAAAAATATAACATCGAATAGAAAAAGTACTCTGGGGGATTGAGGCTGGCTCACGAAAATTCAAACTCGTCCAATCGTTTGGTTCTTATCATATTTACTCATTTATTTTTTTTTATTGTTTTTTTTTTCTCCCAATTTACGATCCATTCGCAGAGATTAAAAGAGCCATCGCGATTTAGCTCGAAGTGTCCCTCATGCGGATAAAATATTCGCCAAATTAAAGGAAAGTTCCTCGCGCAGTCATCATTTTTTTTTTTTTTTTTTTTCGTCCGATTTTTTCTAACGGAGCCCGAAAGAGTTTCGGTTGAATGGCTGCCTCTACTTTTCCCCGCTAGTGACTTTATTTAATTTGTTTTTTTTTTTTTTCCACCTTACCTTTCCCTCGATTCACGGTCCGCGCGCGCTCGCTGTATGATCAAAGATCAACGGGGATTGCCCCGTGTACCTGAGTGAAGCGTATATAGTCGGTGTAATTCACAGCATTCGAGAGAGTCGAGAGAGAGAAGTAGTCTCGGCGAATGTGTACAAACGCAACGCTGTCGTCAGTGAAAAGTCACGGTTCGAGCTCAATCAACATTAAACCTCATAACCGCGAGTCTCTATATAACTTTCCCCATTTTTTTGTTTTTTTTTTGCTCCGAAGATTCTTACAATCGATTCGCATCACTGAAGTATATTTATACTGCACCGAATATTATACGTTAATTCGTAACTCGTTGTTCGACGCGAAAATCGTGCGAATTCGAAAAATTGCCGATGCTATATATAAGTTGAAATCGCGAGTGAGAACAAAAGTGCGCGTGTCAACGAGTGCACGACGAATCATCGTGATTGTCAAGTGTCGATGAATTTTAAACCGTGCACGCGAATTTTTATATGAAAATTTGTCGTTCTAAAGTTTTCTGAAAAAAAAAAAAACAAAACTAAAAAAAAAATCCAAAAAACAAAATGCGTTTCCACGCGATTCTGATCCTCGGACTCATCTCCGTAATTTCCGTAACTCACGGGAAACCAACGATCTATAAACGAAACGAGGATAACATCTTCGAGCCCGGTAATTAATTCACCGGTTAAGGAAGTTACGAAGGAAGGAAGCTTCGAGATTGAATTTTATATTATTATTTTTTTTTTTTTTTTTTTTTTTTTTCATTTCAAGATTTTATTCATTGACCTCGTTCGTCCATAAAAGTATTTTTTTTTTACGTCGAATTCTCCGATCTATATTTCACTCAAAGTTCGCGCAGTCCTGTCAATTAAGGGGTAACACGACTCTAAAGGCCAAAAAAAAAAAAAGGCCCAACTTTGACGATTTATTTTGAGAGTATGGAAAAAGGAATAGGATTGCTTTTCAGAGGGTTTATTTAACGCATATTGAAGTAGGAAAAAAAAAAAATTTTATTATCGTTTGATGCAAAATGGCGGCGACAGAGCCAATATCTTTGAAATCGCTTTTTTTAAACCTCTTCACGGGAGGACGGATTTCTCGTCAAGTATAAGACCTGAGACAAAAAAACCAAAAAATTTTTTAATCTACATACTATTGTCTATGGGACTACGTTGGGGAGTTTTTTTTTTAATCAAATTTTGTAGAATTGGTGCACTTTTGAAAAAATTAATCGATTTTTGGCCAAACAATAAGCGGTACATTGAAATTGTTTATAGAAAAAAAGTTTACATTAAATTAAAAAAAAAAAAAAATGGCTACGTACTCCCGTAGAGAATGTAATTGTGAAGCAATTTTAATTTAATTAATAATAAATTTTAATTGTGAAGCAAATTTCAAATCGATCCATGCAACGGGTGTGTTCAAGTAATCTGTCCTTCCAGTTTGAAAAAAGTGGTTTCGAGAAAAATGCGCTCAACTCCGAGGCACTGTGGAAAAATCGAGAATTTAACCTTTTAAAAAAAATTTGTTCGCAATAGAACCGACTGGATATTGTTTTCATGACCCTAAAATATTGTTTAAGCAAAAAAAAAAAAACCGAATTTTACAAAATTCCAAAGTGGTGTTACCCCCTTAAGATTTTACGATTATATATATGTTATCATGAAATTTTCCCAATTTTTCGTATACCAGCTGCGAGAAAGGAATTTCGAAGAAGAAGCGTTGTTTTGGTGAATTTTGTATTTGTTTTATTTTTTAATGCCAGCTCAAAATGTGCCAAAACGTTGAGAAATCATATTCAGAAAAAAATTTCCGGACATGCGTATACATTTACATATTTACACACTTATAAGTGTGTAAATGTGTAAATTTACACACTTATAAGTGTGTAAATGTGTAAATTTACATATTTATGTGTACATTATGTGTATATTTACATATTTACACACTTATAAGTGTGTAAATGTGTAAATGTGTAACCGCGATATGTAAAGTTGAATCGTCTGTGAGTCGATAACCGCTGTAATTCTGCATTCAATTAAAGCACAATAATAACCCCTTTATTTACTGTAATTTTTATAAAAATTCATACAGTGACACAGATTTTGTCACTTTTGACCATTAAACCCAAAACGTTTTTTTTCTTTTTGTACCTTCATACACAAAAGGTGAGTCATTTTATTTAGGCTCATTTTCCACCAACTTGACGTATTATAAAAAATCTATAAAAATTCATATACTATCTTTGAACCTTACAACTATAACGATATGAAAAAAAAAATCTGCAATAATTATTCGCTACATCTTTTATATTGCATCGAATTCTTGACATATATGAGCAATTAAAATCGGCTCGGACAAAAATGACCTAACTTTTGGGTTTAAGGATTAATTTTTCGAAAAATAGTCATACTCGCTCCAACTTCCGCAAATTTTGCGATATCGTTTCAAGCTTGTTTTTTAAATATATAAATAGATTATCGATAAAGGAAGATTGGTATTGAATTTGGTGAATTTGGTCAAAAAGTTAATGTACTTGCTACAACAAATTTTAAAATATCGTGCAAAGTTTTTTGTATCATTCAAATTATCCTTCGATAATACCATAGTATTATTGAATTCATCAATATTCCCATGGTATCATTAAAGGATGATTTTAATTTAGCGAAAATCGATGGAGAAGTTCAGATTTTGTGAAATTTTGAATTTTTCCGAAAAATTTCTCTTAAAATTTTCAATATAAAGTGCAATATAATTGAAGAATGATTTCTATTCGATTAGGCGACCAATCGATGGAAGAGTTCAGATTTTATGAATGAATTTGTGCAAAATGTTTTTTTTTTTTTTCACATCGATGGATTATCATCAAATTTGGCAAAAATCGATGAGAGGGGGCAATTCAGATTTTATGAAAATTTGCATTTATCGAAAAATGTATGCAACATTTCTGCATTCTCCACATTTTGAGATATCCAGCTAAAGTACTCTGCATAAATAAAATACACGTTGATACGAAACATAAATAATTGAAAAAAAAAAGTTGCAAAGTCGAAATTTTTTAGAGCTTTATTTTTTATCATCTCGCTCACGATAATATTCCTCTGCGAGGAAGCCAAAAATGAAAAACTCACTGGCTCATAGAGGGATATAAAAAAAAAAGCTTTAAAAAATCAACTACAATTTTCAACTTTTTTTTTCGTTACGTCGTTGAATTTTGTGTAAACTCTTGGGCAACGAGGAAAAAAGAAAGTTTGCCGGATCACATTGGATTTCTCGTATCGGCGGAGTGGCATAAACTTGCTGCTAACTCTCTCGACTTTTTTCCCAACACGCCTCGAGGCTCGCGAACGAGAGAGCCACGCTTCGTGTTATGGAAAAAGAATGGACGAGAGAGAAAAAAAAACTTTCTAATTGTCGTACGGACTAATTAGCACGGGAAAACTGCTCTGGATCGTTATATATATATGTGCCTTTCAAAAAAAAACTACATTTCTGAATGGTTCATAGAAAAAAAAACTGAGTTTAATTGCGGAAATATAATGGGAAGATGTTCGTTCATATTTTTTTTTTTTCCAAGAACCAAGAATCAAAGTTGTACTTTATAAAGTTTTGTGTGATTTATTGTACATTTGAAGAGTACAAATTAATTTTTTTATTTAAAAAAAGTAACTTTATTCGCTGTTTTTTCTTGAAACTACTTTTGTGAAAAAAGAATTCGAGATTTTAATCACGATATGTTTAGAATGTCCCAAAACGTTGAGGAATAATATTTAGAAAAAAATCCATTACTCGAAAACTACTGAGGCAATTCGTGAGGACATTTTGCATAAATCTTGAGCACGAGACCACTTTGGTTCATTAAAATTTTCCCCACAATCTATAACGAATGTCCCATTTGACATGATTTTGAATTTTTCCAAAAATATCTGTGTTTGCTCCAATTTTCGTAAATTTTCATTTATCGGCTCGGAAAATTTTTACACGAATAGTTCAGGGGACAAGAATATTCCGTACTTGAATTGTTCAAGAATCGCTCAAGAGATTTAGATTTTAGAAAATTTTTGAATTAAACAAAAAATTCTAACAGTTCTGACTTCCGGAAGTGTTTGGCTGTCAGGCGAAAAATTTTGTATATTCGTAGATTACAACGGTGCATGGTATTGAATTTGACAAGAATCACTCATGGGGGTTTGAATTTCGAATTTGAATTAAAAAAAAAATATATAATCCCTCTAACTTGAGAAAATTTTGCGATATTGAGCATATTTTTCGACATAATGATAATATTATGAAGGATAATTGGCATTAAATTTTGGAAAAATCGATAAAAAATTTTGGATTTTATTGATTAATCTGTTTTTTCAAATTTTATTGAAAATTTTTTGCTCGTAACTGTACGTTGCTAATGAAATTGCATCCAGAATAAAAAAAAAACGTACAAATTATAAATTTGCCCATTACTTTCACATAATTTTATTTCGCTCGCGAGGCATCCTTTATGAGGGAGCCAAAATTGAAAAGTCAACTTGCTCATGGAGGAAAAATTTTTGTGAGTGAGATGAAACGACCGGAAAGCAATGTGGAAATTTCTAATATGCACGTTTCTATTTTTTTTTCCTCTCAAATTGGCGGGAAAGATGTAGAAAAAAAACGATTCGACCTTTTCGAGACTTCGTGCTGAAATTTTATCGAGCTATATTTGGCTTTTTTCACCGAGTCAACCTTTCGTGTTATCGCTCGGTACGTTAAAACCATTCCGAGTAACGTACACTCGCATTGTAGAAATGCAAATAGACAAATCGACGAGTAACGTCATCGACGATTTATCTCTCCGCAAGAACATTAGTTTTATTGCTCATGGTTCTCGATACTCGGCAGAATAATTTCGCAGAGCTCTTTGAGAGAAAGAGAGAATGAGATAGCAGAAAAAAAACACAATTTTTTTCCCCCAAAAGCTGTGAAAATAAATTTAAAAATAGCATACAGACTACTTGGCAAATCTCTGCCAAAATTCTGCGTCGTTTAAGCAAAATTTCGTCTCGATCGGTTGAAAAATTTCGGAGAAAATACAAATTGCATTTTTGAAGTGGTCGCGGAGCGTCCGAGATACGCATAACCTTCAAAGGACACTCGAAACGGCGTGTAACCACGTGACGTATGCGCGCGCAAGATTAGAGATGCCTGAAATTTTCAATCTACCATGTTTTTCCTTCAATCGATTTTTCTACTCGGTTTGACTGGTAATTTCTTCACATTTTGTATTTTAACTTCACCATTGCGAATCTTTTCAACGGCCATGTTTTTTTCTTTGTAATTTTACCACCAGAGGCTCGTATTCCCTATGCAACTCTTCAATGAACATTATTATACTTTTTTTTGAGCATCGTGGTCCACGATATATTCGATGAACTGAAAGGGAGAAATGAAAAATATTCCAAAAGTCACGGCTCGATACCAAATAAGGGAGGCAGAGAGGCTCGTTGGTGCGAGATCTCGAAAGAGTGAATTCACCTTAAGCCGCGACGATGACAGGTGTGGGAAATAACGGAACGATGATGTCACAGACACGGATAAAAAGGCGTGGGTTATGATTATAGCAAGACCGAGAGCTCACGATCTCGATCCGATCGCAAAACATGCACATACATATGACATTTGCTCGCGTGGTAGATTTTTCTCGTTATCCTTCACAATTCACGTTATATATATATTATATATATATATATATATACTATATATTCGCACAAAAATATAAGAAATCGCGAATGTAGCTCGAGGCTTCTTCGCATCACCGGAAAATGAGAATTTTAAAATTGCACACGTACGAGACGACTGTTGTTCTTGAAAATAATGATTTTTCTTTCTTTCTCCACTCATTTATAACGTGAATTGGATCTCGTCTCGGCTGGAGAAAAGAAAAAATTGAATAGAACAAATTATTCTGTCCTATTCACAGGTCTCTAATCCCTGAAGGGTTCAACGTATAAGCTTGAATTTTTCCCCATGCATCTAGAGTGCTCCGCAAATGGGAATTCAGTCATTTTTTTTAGAAAAAAAAAAAGTATTTTCTCGCCAATTTACAAGAACCATAATGTATGATCGAAAAAAAATGACTTCTCTATCGTGGCAAGTGGACTTGCCCTTCGAAAGGGCTTTCTTCAAGAATTGCAAAAATATCCATATTCTCAATGGACAATTATGAGAATTTCAACTTTTATAAAACGCTTTCAGTGAGAGAAAAAAAAAAAGAAAACATTTTTTAAATCGAACAATTTTTCAATTGCAGTTATGATACCGGTATCGTCAACGGTGATTCCCCTGCCGGTTTACAAGGTCGGTTATGGTTTTGGCGTCACGTCGAAGGACAAGAAATATCAATCATCCTACAGGCCGGACGGTGTCGTCAAATTGATTACAGGTGAGAGAGATTTTTCGATGATTTATAAATTCCGATCCGTAAAGTCATAAGCCAAAATTCTTCAAAACATGTCCTGCGTACATAAATAAAAAAAAAAAGACGTTAATATAGGAGTTGGACCAAAAAAAATTCCAACTGCAGTACAAAATTTACTGAATTTTTCTTTTGCTAGAATATTTAGAAACACAGACACGCAAAATAAATAAATTTGTATGGTCAATTCCACCAATTATCAACGAATGCTCGGGGCCCTAAAAATTTAATTTGCCTCAAATTTTTTTTCCTCGCATTTTGTTCACCAAGATTTGCAAATTCAGCAAGTTTTGAGCCCAATAGGATGCGCGCTGTTCACGAGTAATGCGATATCCAATTTTAAGGACAAAATTTATGTGCGAATTTTTATCGTATCGTTAGCTTTACAATAAAAATATGAAAAAATATATATATCTTGTATGAAAAGCTCTCAGCTTTTCGAATCAATTTTTTTTATTTTTCATTAGCTCTTCGATATCAACCTTAAAAACGTGTTTTTTGACAAAAAAAAACAGCGATTTTTCGTGCACCTCAATATTTCATCATTCCTTTTAATTTTTTTTTCCTGGTAGCTGAGATTTTTGTCAGTAAATTTTATAGTGGGACGACCGCGTGGTCTAGCTTGAGCAGCGTTCAACCTTTTGAGACTCAACGATACATATTTATGATATCCACTCCAAAAAGTATCTCTGACGAAAAAAAAACCTTCCATCGAGCACATTGATGCGGTCATCGCTCATCAAAAATACGTTAGGCAGCCAGAAAAGTGTCTACGAACGTCTCTACAAACATATATGAGTAAAAACATAAATTATTTGCCAATTTTGGGCTTCACTATCGGGGATATTTTTTTAAGTTACACAGCTTGGTGTCTGTGTTGAAAAACACGTGACATAATTTTTTCAGATTTGTTCCTCCATTTTTTTTAGCTACCATTGGCTATCGAATTCTTTCATTTGAAACTTTTTTGTTTTTTTTCTTTTAATTTTTGCGGCTTGAATTTGAAAAAAAAAACAAATTCTATAATTTTTTTGTATAAAAATCTCAACTTTCCGAAAAAAAATATAGCCCAATTAGTATACGTGTAGAAGACTCTCAAAATCAAGATTATAATCTGAAAAGTCGTTTTTTCGCCATTGCCCAAAGTTCCACAGAAATTTTCCATATTTTTTTTCAGAAAGCTGAGAAAATTTTACTCAGTATATGTAATTTTTAAGTTGGGATCTCGTAAAAAAAACTCCTGGGATTAATAAAAATGTAAAAAAAAATATATAAATCTCATTTATTTTTAGAATAAATGAGATTTATAATTTTTTTTTTACATTTTTATCAATCCCGGGAGTTTTTTTTAGAAATCCCAACATAAAAATGACATTTGTTACGTAAAATTTTCTCAGCTTTCTGAAAAAAAATATGGAAATTTTTTTGAACTTTGGGCAATGGCGAAAAAACGACTTTTCAAATTATAATCTTGATTTTCAGAGTCTTCCACACGTATATTAATTAGGCTATATTTTTTTTTTCGGAAAGTTGAGGTTTTTTTACAAAAAAAAAATATAGAATTGGTTTTTTTTTTCAAATTCAAGCCACCAAAATTGAATGAAAACAACAAAAAAAGTTTCAAACGAAAGAATTAGATAGGCAATGGTAGCTAAAAAAATGGAGGAAAAAATCTGAAAAAATTATGGCACGTTTTTTTCAACACAGCCACCAGCTGTGTAACTTACAAAAAGATCTCCGATCGTGAAGCCCAAACTTGGCCGATAATTTATGTTTTTACTCGCATGTATATTCATAAATTCGTCTTTCGTCTACCGAGTAATTGAAATTTGCTCACGCCAGACCGCGCAACCGTCCACTCTAATAATTTGGGATTCTCGCTAAAAAAAAAATCTCAACTTTCGGATAAAAAAAATTGATGAAAGAAATGATAAAATATTGAAGCGCTAGAAAAATCCCTGTTTTTCGTCAAAAAAACGTGTTTTTAAGACAGATCTCGGGGGAGCTAATGGGAAAATAAAAAATTCATTCGAAAATCTGAGAGTTTTGTCATACAAGATATATATTTTTTTATATTTTTATCGTGAGGCTAACGATACGATAAAAATTCGCATATAAATTTTGTCCTTAAAATTGGATATCGCATTACTCGTGAACAGCGCGCGTCCTATTGAGCTCAAAACTTGGTGAATTTGCCAATCTTGGTGAACAAAATGTGAGGAAAAAAATTTGAGGCAAATAAAATTTTTACGGCCCAAAAATTCGCTGATAATTGGTGGAATGGTCCATACATGTATGTATATAAATAAATACATACATATATGTATGTATTAATATTTTTTTTTTCATATATAAAAATAAATTATTATATTTTTTTTAATTTAACCATACACCGGTACTCTGGGGTGTCCGGACACCCCAGCGACAAGGGGACCGGAAGACGAAAGTTTATTGCAGAGTGTGCGCACACTTCCCATTTGTGAAGAGCACAGAGTTCAACCGTGCCATAGTTGTGCCAGTCACAATTAAACCATAATTTTCAAAAATGAAACTGCAATACGAAACGTTTTGTTGCGTATGTCATGTTTTTTGCATTTTTTGTCGGGGAAAATGAGTTGGACGCACGATTTGTACCTCTCGCGAAAAGAAATAATGCTTGAATCCGTTTTCTTGTTCTACTTTCAGTTGAGAACAATTTGCTACTTTCATCCACCCAAATAATTAGGAGTATGAATAAAATTTTTTTTTTTCAATCATTGGGGCGCATAATGTAGAGTAAGTAAAAATAATGAGGACGTATTTGTTTATTTTTCGTTAAAAATGACAGATGAACCTGTTATAGGCAATTTAATTTCACGGATTTTGATATATATATATACATATAGCGTAACATGTGTGACGTCATAATGTCATATTTTTCGAATGTTATATTAACGGCAATTTTGATTCAAATAAAAAAAAAAAAAATACGTACTAAATATTTTTTCCTAAACTACCAGATTTTCAAATAAAAAAAATTTAATTTATACTCCCAATTATACTTTTTGGAGGAAAATTGTCTGCTCTATTGTTTTTTTTCTAAAAAAATAACACGTCCCCTTCAAAACCGCGTTTGAATTTTTCAATTTCATTAATTAGTTGAAAAATGAACAAATTTTTATCAGCAAGCTTGCTTTTTTTTTCGACTTTTGAAGCATTTTTCTGGCTTTAAATGCACTTTTCACCGCCATTTATCAATGAAAGCTCAAACTAATGCACATAAATCTCTTCCTCAATGTCTACCGGAACAGACTGGTGGGCAGACAAAGTTTCTACAATTAGAAGGAACATTGTCTGCTCTATTTTTTTTTTTCTAAAAAAATAACACGTCCCCTTCAAAACCGCGTTTGAATTTTTCAATTTCATTACTTAGTTGAAAAATGAACAAATTTTTATCGGCAAGCTTGCTTTTTTCGACTTTTGAAGCATTTTTCTGGCTTTAAATGCAGTTTTCTTGCTTTTTTTCGACTTTTGAAGCATTTTTCTGGCTTTAAATGCACTTTTCGCCGCCATTTATCAATGAAAGCTCAAACTAATACACATCGATCTCTTCCTCAATGTCTACGGAAAAGATTGGTGGGCAGACAAAGTTTCTACGACAATTAGAAGGAAAATTGTCTGCTCTATTTTTTTTTTTTTTTCTAAAAAAATAACATGTCCCCTTCAAAACCGCGTTTGAATTTTTCAATTTCATTAATTAGTTGAAAAATGAACAAATTTTTATCAGCAAGCTTGCTTTTTTTTTCGACTTTTGAAGCATTTTTCTGGCTTTAAATGCACTTTTCTTGCTTTTTTTTCGACTTTTGAAGCATTTTTCTGGCTTTAAATGCACTTTTCACCGCCATTTATCAATGAAAGCTCAAACTAATACACATCGATCTCTTCCTCAATGTCTACCGGAACAGATTGGCGGGCAGACAAAGTTTCTACGACAATTAGAAGACAAATGACAGACTAAAACAGTCGGGGGGGGTGTCTCGTTACCCCAGTTAGTAGGTACGCCCAGGATGTGTACCGGTGTAGGGTTAAATACCGCAAGAAGAGAATTCAGTATTGCGGTTAGAAATTTTTTTTGTTCCAACTTCTTGAACAATGTCTTTTGTCATTTTTATTACATAGATTCAGTGTTCGTCGACCAAAGTTTTGCTGTTTTTTTTTTTTTTTTTTTCGTTTTTATTTTCGTCGACGATAAATTTGCATGCACCCACAGCCCAACGATCATTAATTTTTTTTTTTCCCCCTCCGAGTCAATAAATACTTTCTTACAGCCAAGAAGCTTCTGGATAAAAAGGCATGATGAGATGCGACTGAAATCCTCGAAGAGACAGCGCGTCGATCCTGATTCGCATCGTCGCCCAAATCATCGTCCATGGATTCTACAGCTTAAACGCGACAGATAATTTACGGAATCCCCGAGGAATGAACAAAAAAAAAAATATTTCCAATCCAATCAACATCCGATATTCGTATTTCAATGAGTCGTTACTATCCTTCAATGATCGTAACAAGCGTAGAAATAAGAGCTTCAAACCAAAAACTAATTTATCCGAGTGAAAAAAATTTTTCGCGGACGTGAAATTTTTTTTTTACCCGGACCCTCTTCCAGCAAGAATATCAAACTCAGAAATTTATTTCGTATTATTTTTTTTTGTAATATATATTTTCCTCGTTTTTTCGATGTTGACACAGATTATTGTTTCACGCGTGAACCGAGAAACGGTTTTTTTTTTTTTTTTTTTTTTTCCCGAACGTTGAAAATCATGCCAGAGGCCACCCACGACGCGTAATGACCAATTGTCAATCGATATTAACGAATGAATCGAAAAAAAAAATAATTATCGTGAAAAAAAATTAATAATAATAATAATAATCATCGCGATCGAATATCGTACGAATTAGGAGGTATAATCGTTGAATCGGAATACATAACGAGCCCGTTATAAATTATGCCACTTCCATCGGTTGATCGGCTGTAATGAAGAAAAAAAAACAAACAAAAAAGTTCGTCATTGGTGAATTTTTATGAAAAAAAAAAAAAAAAGAAAAAAAATACGTCTCTAAGTATTGCGAAATAAAATTAATTAAAAAAAAAACCATATAATTCGGTTATTCTCATTTTTCATTCCTGACGATGAAAGAAATTGATTCGAGTACTCACGCAATTCGTTGAATAAAAATTCATCCTGATATTCCTTGAGGAACTGCGTCGATCGATTCTCATCGAGGAACAAAGAATAAACCCTCTTGACGTCTTCGATGCTGACCTGAGAGCGACGAAATAAATTGCAAAAACAAATCTTTTAGCTAATTCGCAGGGATTCTGTTTATGGATTGTAGTTAGGCATTATTGACTCAGAAATTTCCTGATTTTTTCAGGTTTTTCACACAAGTTTTGCAAATATTTCAGGGTGATTGTAGGCTCAAATAAAGAACGCGTTCATAGAAACACGATAAAATTTTTGAAATGGCAATGATAAAAATAGCAATGAATCGTTTTTGTGAAAAAAAAAAAAAAACAAAAAACATTTTAACCCACGGATCCTTGTATTGGAAAATAAATATTGAACTGTACAACATAATTTTTTTCAAGTTCAAATACATGAAAATGTTGAATATTAAAATAAAAAATTTAAAAAAAAAACTGAAATACAAAAAATAATTCAAGGACTTCGAAGTAAAAAATAAATACATTAAAACCAAATACCGAACCTGTTCTTTATTATAAACGGAAATTTTTTGTCGTTGCCAATAAATGAAAAATAAATATAAACACTTGTCTACAATAATTATTATTATTGTAGATAAGTGTTTATATTTATTTTGCCACAATTATAATTGTGTAGTTGCGTATCGACAAATCGAATGCAAAAGCGTAACTTCAGAGCTTTGGAGTAAATTAGTTTTTAATTTTTGAAATTTTCATTGTTCGGCACTGGCGTAACTTTCGTTGTATATAATAAAGAATAATATAAATATTAAAAATATACAAAAATATTTATTTTTATACTTTTTAGTTTTTTTTTTTTTTTCAAGTTGGTTTAATTTTTCGTAATTCTGGCAAAAAGTAAATTGTGGAAAAAATTTCAGACAATTTTCTAAATTCCCGGAGTTTTCCCGGTTTTTTCCATATGCGCAACAACCGATGAGTTTATAGCCTTGCCGAGGGGGTCATATCGATTTTCGACGAAAACGCACCTCTGTACTTTTTCTTTTGCGACTGACGAGCGACGCGGTGGTTATCAACTGTATCGCGTATCTCAGCGATGTCTCGGAAGCGATTCTCGTGAGTACGGTAAGCGCGTCGTCCGCCATTTCGCAATCCTCCTCCTCGCATCGTATCTTCAATATTTCCTTGAGATCTTTCTCCTGATATGGACTCGTTGGAACGATTATCATACGATCGAGAAGATCGATAGGTATGCCGTGAGGACTCTTGTAATTCGTTCCACGAATCCTCGTGATACCTGATCAAGTAAAAAAAAAAAAAAAACGAAAAAAAAAAAATCAAAATCAGAAATTACGAGTATAAGGGATGTTTCGTTGGGAAAAAAGAAGAAAAAAAAAAAAAAGGCAAAGAGATTGTAAACTCGCCTCTGTTGGTCGCCATGATAACGACAGGTGCCATTTCGTTTTCCAGTGCACGATTTAGAAACGAGAAACACTCGACGTCGAGCATGTGTACCTCGTCGATGAAAAGTACACCGGGTATAATTTCGGCTTTGCCCTCTTCGCGCCATTCGGCGACTTTGCCGTTTATCTGATCTCTCACCTCGGCCTTGATTTCACCGGTATCGCCGGAGAATAGCGCCAGAAAGCCATGAGTACGGCTGTTTATAACGTCGATCTCGTGAAGCGAGACCGTGTGAACGACCTCTTTGCGCTTTTGCAATTCACCCTCGGGGCATTGGACGAAACGCGTCTGAGAGCCGGTGGCATCGTAATCGCGAGCTCGAGTAAACGAGCGTCCAAGACGATTTATCTTGCCGGTAGCTTTGTCGATCGTTATAACATCGCCGGCTTGAACTTTTTCCTTCATAAGACTGTCTATCATTTTATTGCCAAGCTCGTAGATCGTTTCCATTTCCGTTGTTTTAAGGGTCAATTTGCCAACTTTGGCGCCTACACCCGTGGCCGGTCTGTCGACCTGTATCTCAACCACCTCGCCCTCGATTATCTCCGTCTCTTCCTTTATTCTGACACCTATGGATTTTCTTATAGCCTGAGTGAGAGCCTCGGTTTTGCTCATCTCGAGGGAGTATATCTCGGAACCGGCCATCGCCGTGAACGGCGTGTCCTGGCCCAGAGCCTGGGCAAGACCCATCGCTATGGCTGTTTTACCGGTTCCCGGCTGACCGGCCAACAGTACCGCTCTACCGGCTATCTTGCCGTCTTTTATCATCTCGAGAACTACACCGGTGGCTCTTCGAGCCGCTAACTGGCCCACCATACCCTGAGATACCTGTTTGTACATCGCTTTGATTAACGATTTTTTTTTTTTTTTTTTTTTTTTTCCGTACAGAGTAACTCAACTCGCCACATTTTTAATAAATTACAGACGAAATTTTGCTGGTTCGATAGATTGAACGGATATGATTTAAAAAATTTTTTCGGACAATTATACAAAGGGAAAAGTTGTTCCTGAGCGCGGCGAGCATGCGTTAATTAAAGCGCAATACTCCCTCAAATTTGTTTTAATTCTGATGATCTTTTTGTTTCTTCAATGATTGTCTATTGAATCATTGAATAACATTGCATCGGTTCGATCTTCGATCGATTTACAGAAATTTACTCGATTACGTTATTACTTTTAAATAAAAAAAATTTGAAAAAAAAAAACATAAAATTGAGCGAATTTCATTGCAATGATTGTATCGTTTAATTCGTAGACACAGATGGTAATATTGTTTATTTTTTTGTAACTACGAAATATTATCATGAATGAATTAGCGGACAATTAATCGAGAACCAAGGCGCAATTTTTCGAGAATCGAAAGACTTCCAAAGAACGAAAATATGCTTTTTGGCTTATTGGCATAAATTGAGTATTCTTTTCGAGTAAATTATTCGTAACACATTTTTCTTTTTTTTTTGGAATTTCGGAGTATATAATTTTTCCGAATATGTTAAAAATGTCTGCTCGAGTAAATTTTCTGCAAATTCACGTTCCTTCGCAGCATAGGAGAACGAATTTTTAAATAAAAAAACGTTAATCAAGATATTTTTCCAAAAAATTATGAATTACTTTTCGAAAAAAAATAAAAGAATAATTATTCCAAATGATGCGCATCGTTGATGGAAAAATTTTTTAATCCTTTGAAAATTTGTAGAAACAATTTTTGCAATGTGTAAAAAACGCATAGAAAAGGTATCTTAAAAATTTGAGTTACAAATTATCGAATATTTTTTCCAAAGTAAAGACATGAATCAAGTCGTATATATTTTTTTGTAGGCATTAATAATTCGTACAAAAAAGATCTTTTGAAATTTCATTCAATCTTGCATATTTTGAGAATGATTGTGAATTCAAATTTAAAAAAAATTGAATTGTCTTTGTGATTATTTTTTATAAAATAAATTGTCTCAAGTTACAAACTAGTCGTGAGAGGTACTTGCTATGTAAAATTCTCCTCGTGTCGTAAGTCAATCTTGCAAATTTTCAATTATTATGACCCAAATATGAAACAAATTATCGAATATTTTTTCCAAAGTAAAGACATGAATCAAGTCGTATATATTTTTTTGTAGGCATTAATAATTCGTACAAAAAAGATCTTTTGAAATTTCATTCAATCTTGCATATTTTGAGAATGATTGTGAATTCAAATTTAAAAAAAATTGAATTGTCTTTGTGATTATTTTTTATAAAATAAATTGTCTCAAGTTACAAACTAGTCGTGAGAGGTACTTGCTATGTAAAATTCTCCTCGTGTCGTAAGTCAATCTTGCAAATTTTCAATTATTATGACCCAAATATGAAACAAATTATCGAATATTTTTCCCAAAGTGAAGACATGAATCAACTCGTATATAATATATTCGATAATTTGTTTTATATTTAGGTCAAAATAACTAAAAATTTGCAAGACTAACTGCAATGACGCAAGAACTTTACATGGCAAGTCTCTCTCACGACTAGTTTGTAGCCTGAGACAATTTACTTTATAAAAAAAAATCATAAAAACATTCATTTTCTCTGAATTTGCAACGATTACTTTGGATTTTTCAATTTTTTTTCCAATTTTAAGTCACAATCATTCTCAAAAGTATGCAAGATTGAATAAAATGTCGAAAGACCTTTTTTTGTACCAAATATTAATGCTTACAAAAAAGGTCTCTTGACATTTTTCATTTTCGTTCAAATCTTCGAGCAAATTCGACGGCGAGTTACGGTAAGTATTTTTTTACGTGTTATTTCAATGTAAAAGCTAAAAATGAAAAGCGGGACCTCTAAACCTCAACCAATTGAGCTCATCTTTTTGAGAGATTATTTTTTAACTACAAACAACAGTTTTGAGGATGCGGCACCAGAAAAAAAAAAATTTTTTTTTGGTGAACCACTCTAATATATATATATATATATATATACATATACATATACATGCGAATGAGAATTTGATAATAGTGCATGGTCTTACATTGCGAGGTTCGAGACTGTCGGTCAGACCCAATCCTCTGATGTGAGAATGCGCTCCAATGCGCTCGATTCTCGTGATCTCCCGAACTTCTTGAACCTTCGCTGCTGCGACGGCCTGAAAAATTCATTGTTTATTCTCTTGATGGCGGAGAAATTATTTATTTTTCATGCATTACCTACAAAAAAAACCCCCGAGATTCATGGTTTTTTTTTTTTTTTTTTTTTTTTTTACGAGCTGTGAAATTAAGCAAGTTTGATCAAAGAGACGAGTTACCATAGCAACCGATATTGATTGGGCCTAACAAGATGAACTTCTTGAGCATTCATGTACATAAGTTTAGAATTTTTACTGCGTGACATTATTTTCTGCGCGTCTGTGCAATAAATTTATATACAGAATCGTGGCTGCTGAATTTGCGAGGTTAGGAAAAATGACGTGAACGCCGATGATCAATTGCCGAGTCAAATAATTTATTCTTCTAGTTTGGTATACACTGTAATCTTGGAAAACCGTAATATTTTTCATGGGCAGTGATAAATGTTGAAAAGAACAAAAAAAAGATGGATAATAACGCGAAAATTGAAAATATCGTATAACTTACCGCCATAATTCACAATTGTTTTCAATCGCAAGCTTCAACACGCGTGTTACGATTTACGACTGCGTTGATTTTCTGGATTTCTGGCCAATGATAGAGTAAAACCAACTGTGAATAAGAATTGCCACTCAACCTACAGATTCACGGTATCGACTTGCGAAAAAGTAACTAGGATGTAAACGACGTTTGTTGATGCATGATAGATGGCGAAGTATGTTTAGTCCCAGGGCCGCTGTCCGCTAATTATAGCTACAGTAGAACGATGGAAAGTAATGTTTCGAAGACCATCTTATTAGCAAAGATAAATAATTAAAATGAAAGTTGCATTAACTTTATACAGCTCATTTTGCATCACTAACGTGTGGATGCGTCTTCATAATGGGCAGGCCATGAAGACAAAACATACCGCGCCATCTCGTGGCTTAAGCATCAACAAACGACATGACTAGTCCCTAGTAACTTTTTCAGATGTCTCGGGGCAATCCCTACCATTCTTTGCTCGTAAATTCTGCTTTTCCGCATTCTATTAGAAAAGCAGTATTGGCAAATAGACTTATCTCTCTCGCACTCACAGGATAACTTTATCGGTATTTCACATCCTTTCGCGATAACGAATAAAGAAAAAACAAACATGCGTTTTTCGCGCGCTTTTACCCCTGTACGCGCGCCATCTGCATCTCCCGAGAGATTAATGAAATCCTATAACATTCTCGAATTTCGTGGGTTGCAAGCTTGCAAGTGTTGTAAATATGTCTGTAGCTGTAGAGTGTACGTGGTATTATATACCATATACATACCACGTGATCGCGCAGTCTCTTCAGGGGCTCAAGAGCCAAAAGAATATAGTACCGGTTCGACCTTTCTTAGGCCGTTGTGACCTTCAATTCGTCTCTGTGTGAGGTGTGAGCTGTAAAAATCCCGTGTGGTCGCTCCTGCACCCAGTTTCTCCCGTGGACCCACAGTTTTTTAACTCCAATTGTTCCTGTTTGTCTTAAGTGCGGTGAGTAAAAACTTTTGAACATTTGAATTATGAATTTGAAATAAAAATCTTGGATTTCATTCTTCAATTAAAAGCACACGTGTATATAATACATGTTCGAATATATCTTTTCAAAGTTTAGCAGTGTGAATTTTATGAATGAAAACTTTCGTTGTTTTGGTGATTGATGAAAGGGAGGAATTTATTACATCGTATTTATCTCTCGCTGCGATCGAATCGATCGATAATCCGGAGCTCGTATTTTATATTACATGTTGTCTGTGATCAATTGACGACAGTCAATTGATTATTGGTAATTCGATCATCGCGCGTTCAAATTCTCTAAACAATTATTGAATAAAATTTTACTATCGTTATTATTATTATTATTTTAATTATTGTATTGTACAAATTCTCTCACAAATAAATGTGTAAGATCATTCATAAAAGTGCAAATATGTCATATCACAATATATGTTTATTCGCGACCATTGCACCATTTTCTAATTTCTGAGATTAAAAATAAAATATGCTTACCGACATAATTGACAACTGGGATTAAAATTCATTATCTAATCGTTTATCCAGGCTAAAGGTTACCGGCTCATATTAAAAAAAAAAAAAGATAAAAATTGATACCGTTCTTTGGGTTGCGTCTCTCGGAGATTGCCAAACGCATGTACTAGTAGAAATTCCAATATTTTCAGATAATTTTTTGTGAAAAATGTCGAGGGAAAGAGCATCCCGACGTTTTTACAGAGTTGACAGTTGTCATGATTTTTTGGAAATGATGGACCGCGGCCACGGGGCGTCGCAAGAAAATAGATGGAACTTTGAAGTGGCATGGGAAGTTGCCAACAAAGGTATTTCATTATTTTTACTTTTAAAATTTGACGACCATCAAAATTCTCGTTAATTCAGTTTCCTTGGCAGTTATGGGGGATAAAATTATTTTGTCTAATAATAAAAAAAACAAACTCGTCTCTGCAATCTTTGTAGAAATATCTTTTCTACAAATTTTTCGAATTTTTCGAAAACTTGTCTCAGCAAAATTTATACGTTTTGCTTAAAAAATTTGCATAAATTTCATTTTTATTTTTTTTTTACAAATTTTATATCGAGCAGGAAGAAAAAAAAATTAAAAAAAAAAAAACTCGTCTTCACGGACAGTCAGGGGAATCAATACGTTTTCCAAAAATTTTTTTCTACCCGTTTTTCTTCGATGCGACGAATATAAAATTTTCGTACCCGATGAAAATGAATAATTTGATCCTCACAGTCGGCGGCATTTACACCGTCATAAGATCCAAGGCTTATGTATCGACGGAAGAAATGGGCGAACAGTATTGCATGATCGGTCCGTACAAAGAGACTTGCGCTAGAACCGAAGTCGAGGAAGCCGATTATCCGCGTCACAGTCCATTGTACCAGGCCGTTCAAGTCATGAGGGATCAGGGATTCAAAGTAAGAGAGAAATTAAAAGCAAATAAGCGAATGAATGAAATGAAAAAATTTATCTTTTTGCTGAATGAATTGTAATTGAAAATTTTCGGGATCTCGAGACTTTTGAAAAAAAAAAAAAAAAAAAATTGAGTACAAGTCTTGTATATTTGAGTCAAGAGGTTTCATAATATCACATTTCCAATATTTCCAGATTACTTGCAATTTTTATGATACGCTAAAAAGAGAATATCGAATATTATAAACGAAAGAAATTCCTAAATTTTTTTTCAACGAATTTTCAATTTTTCCACACAATTTACAATTTGAAAATTGTTGCTCATTCGTTCATTATAAAAACCAAATTTGTCCGTATTTAAATAAAATAAGAGGATAGAAGTTTTTTTTCAATATTTTTTTTCGCTCTGTCGAATTCAATTGAATCGACAGTATTGTTCAAGTGAAGAATATTCAATTAATTGGTAGATATTGTAAAAATCTAAAATTGCTAAAATACAACGTTTTTTTTTAAAGAAAGTATGGTTGGCGTGAAAAATTTGGAAAAAAAATAATAAATCTGAGTGTGTTTTTGAGTATGTACAGTTGTATTAAAAAATAATTAATCAATTTGGCACAAAGGTCAGGGAAACAGTCCGTTTACTTGGAGTTTTTCATTTTGATTTTCCATGCTCCCACCTCTCAAAACTTGAGTTTTGAAAAAAAAAAAAAACATCTTCGCGAGGAGGGAGTTCTGTGGCTTAACTAAAAGCCGCCGCTCATTGGACGTTTCTAATTATAACAGCCGATTAACGTTTATGACGAACTTTTTGAAAGAAAAAATTTGAGACCATGGGGATTGTATTTAAAATAAAAAGAGTCTTCAATGATTTAAAAGTTGCAAACGATATTGCTGAACGAAAAGTAGCTTTGTGCGCAGAATCTAATTCATTATTAACCAAGGATAGAGATCAAGCGCAATACGTACACGGAAATAATTTTTTATTAATTTTTACTGTGAAATCACGGTAAAAATTACATTTAAAATTTTAACGCGGGGACAAGTGTACCAAAAAGTATAAAATGTTTGTATTTAGGTAAAATTTACTGATTTTTTTAGTAAAAATTCTTGAAAACATTTTAAATTTACGTCACCCGACAGTAAATTCTGACTTATTTCCATGAAAATTTACCTTTTATTTCCTAAATTTTGGAAAATTATGGGCTTGTCCGCCCCTTACTGTGATTTCACAGTAAAAATTCATAAAAAATTCTTTCCGTGTACTTTTAGTCGCTGATTTCCACCGAAAGACGTATGTATGTATGTATGTATGTATGTATGTATGTATGTATGTATGTATGTATGTATGTATGTATGTATGTATGTATGTATGTATGTATGTATGTATGTATGTATGTATGTATGTATGTATGTATGTATGTATGTATGTATGTATGTATGTATGTATGTATGTATGTATGTATGTATGTATGTATGTATGTATGTATGTATGTATGTATGTATGTATGTATGTATGTATGTATGTATGTATGTATGTATGCCACGTGTAAAAGGCATCGTTGGCATATATTTTTACCGTAAATAAATAAATAAATGACATTTTGCGTTTTTTTTTGCATAAAGTCATCGCGAAAAAATTGTTAAAGCTGAATAAATTTGCTTGTATACTATCGTCCCTGAGACCAATGATTTCCTATTTCAGCGAGAGAATAAAGAACCATGGAGTAAGTATTTGAGTCGAGAAAAATAATTATCGCAAAAAAAATTTCACCAGATACGAATTTTTTGACAATTAATAAACAATGTTATATCGCAAAATTATTGTTATGAATAAAATCGATCAAAATTTTTATTTAGAACACGATGCTGTCAGACAAAGCTGTTCAACTTAAAATTATTTAGAATTTTTTATAAAATAATTAGAAATTAGGAATAAACATAAATTTACTTAAGGAAATATTTTTTTCTCAATTCGAAATAAAATCTTCATGGTCTCAAATTTTTCATCCCAAAAAGTTCTTGGCAGTTATAATTGGGAGCATAAATGAAATTTTTTTATTTCATAATCTGGTAGTTTAAGAAAAAAACATTTAGTACGTATTTTTTATTTTTGTTATTTGAATCAAAATTGCCGTTAATATAACAAATTTAAAAATATAACATTATGACGTCACACATATTACGCTATAAATATAAATATATATATATATATATATATAGTATATCAAAATCCGTGAAATTAAATTGCCTATAACAGGTGCATCTGTCATTTTTAACGAAAAATAAACAAATACGTCCTCATTATTTTCACTTACTCTACATTATGCGCCCCAATGATTGAAAAAAAAAAATTTTCATTCATACTCCTAATTATAGACGTCCAATGAGCGGTGGCTTCCACTTGAGCTACAGAGCTCCCTCTTCGCGAGAATTTTTTTTTTCCTATTAAAACTTAAGTTTTGAGGGATGGGAGCATGAAAAGTCAAATTTTTTTTTTTTTCTAAATATCCCAACACCCATATATACGCAAATATAAAGCCACGTGTAATTCAGTGCACGTCAAGTCATTTATAAAAAAAAAAAGCCTTTGTATCGGAATTTTTGTTTTTTTTTCTTTCAATTCAGGTGGTAACGGGCACATGGTTGGTAGACGGAAATCCTCAAGTTATTTTATTCGATATTGGCAGTGCAGCGTGGAAATTGGACGAGTACAAGCAAGAATTGTGGAATACCTGCAGCCTCGGTATTCCCCATTTGGACGTCGAAGCCAACGACGCGATTATTCTTGGCTACCTTCTGTGCCAATTTATCACGGAATTTCGGTAAATTCCGACGAATCCGATCCATCCATTGATCCATTTGTTTTTTTTTTTTTTTTTTCCCTGATAACGAAATTTCGTCATTTTTTTCTTTTCGCTCTTTTGAAAATTTCACGGACAGAAAAGCAGCCGAGAGTTATTCGTCGACGCAGCCACGGGTTCTCGTTCATTGTCACGAGTGGCAAGCGGGCGTCGGTTTGATTGCTCTGCGAACGAGGCACGTCGATGTTGCGACCGTTTTCACGACTCACGCGACCCTTCTCGGTCGTTATCTTTGCGCTGGAAAAACGGATTTCTATAACAATATGAGCAAGGTAAAAAAAAAAAAAAACAAAAAAACAAACAAAAAAACTGATGCGCAATGGAGAAAATTAAAGATGCAACGTTAAAATGGCAAATTGCTCATGTTCGCCTCATTATAATTATAATTAGTCTCTTTAGTTTTTCAAAAATTTTACTAACCGTTAAATATTTTTCATTCAAAACTTATATTTGGTTAAGTAAATCGAATAATTTTGCTATTGTTGTACTATTATTTTTGCAGTTTGCTATTGTTGTACTTATATTTGGTTAAGTAAATCGAATAATTTTGCTATTGTTGTACTGAACGAAAGAAAAAAAAAAAAAAACCAACTCGTTGAATAAACGAAAATTGGGGGAAAAAAAAAACATTTTTTGCAGTTTAACGTGGACGAAGAGGCCGGAAAGCGTCAAATTTATCACAGATATTGCATGGAACGAGCGGCCACCCATCTGTGTCACGTATTCACAACGGTCTCGGACATTACCGGCTTCGAGGCGGAAAATTTGCTCAAACGAAAGCCCGACGTTATAACGCCGAACGGCTTGAACGTGAAAAAATTTTCCGCCCTTCACGAATTTCAGAATCTTCACGCGGTCAGCAAGGAAAAGATTCACGAATTTGTTCGCGGTCACTTTTACGGGTGAGCTCACTTTTAATCCCGATTTATGAGAAAATTTCACGAGAAATGCATTTTTTTTTTACGAAGAGAGGAGGGTTTTTTTTTTCCTCTCGGCCCAGGCATTACGACTTTGATCTGGAAAAAACTTTGTATTTCTTCACCGCCGGACGCTACGAATTCGGCAACAAGGGCGCCGATATATTTATCGAGGCATTGGCGAGATTGAATCATCAGCTTAAAACTTCGAAACCCGACGTCACCGTCGTCGCATTTCTCATATTTCCCGCTCGTACGAACAACTTTAACGTCGAGTCGTTGCGCGGGCATGCCGTAAGTTTCACCCCAAAAAAATGCGAGAATATCCCGGAAATCGGAAATTTCTTTTTTTTTCTCTCTCTCGTCGAGTCGATTCACGTGGTAAAATAAATTTTCATTGGAGAAAATAGCTTTTTGGCGATTTTTTTTTTTAAGTTGTAAGGAGAGAAACAACGAAGCTTCTCAAACTTTTGACCGTCTTTAACATTTGAAAAGCAGAAAAAAAAATTTAATCGTCAAATTGTCAAAAAATGGTGAAGTCATTGGCCGCGCGTAATTCTTATCCGATACGTAAAAATCAAAATTACTTTTTAATTCACAAATGATTTTTACAAAAAAAAAAAAACCGTGAGATCATATCAATTTTTCGAGCTTGAACGGAAAAAAAACGTGAGTATTTTTATTAAAAAAAAATTCTCTTTATTCGTGCAATAAAAATTGCATAAAATGACTTTTTATCAATGTTCTCAGTTAATTTGGGATAGTTTTCAATACACAACCGGAACTTTGGTCTGGGTCGATAGGTCAAATAGTTTTTTTTTTTTTTGCTAATCGCACCCGCAAATTTGGAAAAATCACAAAAAAAACGAGATATTTCGAGAAAACGCGCCTCGGATCTGTTCCGAAATACTTCGAATTGATCTTAAAAACTTGCGAAACATATTCTCCAATAGTTTAACTATCGATTAATGAAGAAAAAGGAAAAAAAAAAAAAATGCGATTTCCTTGATCCTCCGAATCGGGACAGGGCCTCAAAAATTGCGCTCGTATCGTAAATTTTCAGGTCACAAAATCACTGAGGGACACGATAAATGAGATTCAAGCTAAAGTTGGCAAACGGATGTACGAGATGTGTCTCTCCGGAAGATTGCCCGAGGGTCAGGATATGTTGCTTAAGGAGGATCTCATCAAAATTAAGAGGCAAGCCGCGATTTTTTATACAAACATTCATTATTCGCTCAAAATTGTAACCAAAAGTTTAGAAAAATGCTTTTCTTTTTTTAATCGCATATTTTTCAACGATAATCATAATTTGTAGCAAAGTCGCGACGATCCATTAAGCAATGCAGAGTTCTGGGTAGAAAAAAAAAAAGCTCGATCCTTAATTTTCCTTTAATCGCGAATAATCTTTCGGATAATCGCGCGTCCGAAGATTGAATCGAAACACGCAAGACATTCGAGTGTAATATTTTCGAAAAAAAAAAAAAAAAAAAAACGTAATTGCTACATACAAAATTCTTGACGAGATTCGGAATTTAGCGAAAGAAAAGTTTTCAGCACACTTTTCTCTTCTTTTTCTTTCACGAATAGACGTCTAACGCGCGTTTTCTCAAGAATTACAGCGATCGGACAAAAGAAATCTGAAAAATGTTCCTCGCTCTGGCGGTTTTACTTGGAAGAAAAAGAAAGAAAAAGAAAAATGTTCTTTGTATCTGTTACAGGTGTTTGTATGCCCTGCAAAGAAATGGTCTACCGCCGGTGACGACTCACAATGTCGTCGACGATTGGAACGATCCGGTGTTGGCTGCTATTCGTAGATGCAACTTGTTCAACACTGTTCACGACCGCGTCAAGGTAATTCTATACAGCATATAATAAACACTTCCGGTTTCCGGTTAAAAAATTGATACCAAAAGCGTTTTAAAGCTCGACAATGAATATTAAGGATGTATACCATATAAAAATCTGAATTTTTTATATGGCGTAGCAGAAGCTTATAGGATAACACTTGCAAAATTTCAAAGTGGGTCAACGACTCTACGCGAGTAATTAATTCGTGAAATCGAAATATTTATCCCACACGCTATACGAATTCTGGGCTGACGCAACTTTGAAACAAAAATTCGTATCTTTCACGATCAATATTAAAACTGTTAAATTTTCAGAAAACTATCACGATTGCATACGTTTCATAAAAAAAATGGGGCTTGACGAACCTTTTGACATAAAATTATCGATTTTAAGGAAATTTTTCGCGTTTGTCGGATAATGAGCGGTCCGACTCTCTCTTGTTTCATGCCTCGCTCACCCGCGACCACGTTTCCGCTTAAACCGGAAATTTTCACGTTGCTCTCTCTCTCTCTCTTTCTGTATTCTATTCTATTATTTTACCTTTCTGCTATATATACTACTCCGTATAATGCATACTTTGTATGCTCTATACTCTATATATATATATATATATATATATATATATATATATATATATATATATATATTTTTTTTTTTTACCGCCCTTGTAAAATAATAACAAGTTCTCTCTCTCTTTCTTTCTTCAAGATCGTCTTTCATCCCGAGTTTCTCTCCTCGACGAATCCACTGTTCGGTCTTGATTACGAGGATTTCGTCAGAGGTTGCCACTTGGGTGTATTCCCGTCGTATTACGAGCCATGGGGTTACACACCGGCCGAGTGCACGGTAATGGGTATACCGAGCGTAACGACGAACTTATCGGGTTTCGGCTGTTTCATGGAGGAACACATCGCCGATCCAATGAGTTACGGTATATACATCGTCGATCGTCGTCACATCGACGTCGAGGGTAGCGTACAACAATTGGCCCAATATATGTACGAATTCGCGCGTTTGAATCGACGACAGCGCATAATACAGAGAAATCGTACCGAGCGCCTCAGCGATTTGCTCGACTGGAGAAATCTCGGAATCGTAAGTTTAACGTCATTTCACATTTATTAAAACCCACTGCAATCACGGAAGCTCCACCTGCACGGAAAAAAATTTTGCCTCTCGGGAGAAAAACTTTGGAAATTCTTTTGAATTTTCAAGTGGAAATCGTTGTTTTTACAGTTTAAACCGGCAAATATAGTTATACAGATAGTACAGAAGTATATTCCGCACATTACTTTTTGATCGAAACACTGTAAAGAGATTAATTTACTGTGTTAAACTGCATTTTTTTCTCATAGTTTTATTTTTTTTTAATTCAGTTATTATTTTTTGAAATGTTATTTTTTCCGTGCACAATAGCACGAGCGGGAATTTTCACTATTCAACCAAAACGGTATTGATGAAAAAATTCTAGCAATAAAAACCAAAAAAAAATTGGTGAAAAACTTGCGAAAAAAGTGTGTGTGTGTGTGTGTGTGTGTGTGAAATATATTAACTCTGTCAACTTATTATATTTTCATCGAGGTATAAAAACGATCTGAATAAATTCCCCAAGTTGTTTGGGTACTTTGGGAAAAACTTTTTTGTGAATTTTTTCAGATTTTTTTTTTTTGCGGCTGAGTACGGAAATGTAAATTCAAAAAAATTCGAAATGTAAAAAATGTAAATTCAAAGAATTATTTTAATAATATTTTCGTACATAAAATTTGTCTTTTTTTTTGTCAGCTTTTTCGACTGAATTTTCCGTGAATTGTGCGCATTTGAGGAGTATTTAAAAATTTTTCCATGATAATAAAAATTGCCCGAGGCATAAAAATGAAATTTTAATGAAAATTTTCGTGCTCTTTAGGCAAAAAAGTCTTGAAAATTGTTTTGAAAAATCTGATAAAAATTTCAGTCGAAAGCTGATAAAAAAAAAAGACAAATTTTATGTATGAAAATATTATTGAATTCTTTGAGTACTAAATAAAGTAAAAAAAAAACAGTTAATTTTCAAAAATCGACCACATTTCCATACCCAGCGACCAAAAAAATCTGAAAAAATTGACAAAAAAGTTTTTCAAGTACCCAAAACAACTTGGGGAATTTTTTCAGTTCTTTTTTACACTTCGATGGGAAATGGGTGGCTGAGTTGACAGAGTATGCTTCATATATTGGTGCAAAAGACAATTTTACTTTTTTTTTTAGAGATGTACGTTGAGATATTTTGCCTGAAAGATATTTGCTCGAAAAGTTTCATCGATGAACGCATACATGACTTGAATTTGATTTGTGAATTAAAACAAAACAAAAAAATTATCAGAAAAGAATGTGCACATTTCAATTTGTTTCAAATCGATTTGACTTTTGTTTTTCTTCATTATTATTATAAATCGGTGTTTTTTTTTTGTGTCTCTCGACTATTTTCGGACTTTTATCCAACTGGTATAAAAATTTGAGCAAACTTTGTTCGAGAAATTGGCTTTCTCGTTGAAAAAATTTGGAAAATGAACGAATTAACAATTTACAGGTTTTTTTTTCCCTTTTCTACAGTTTGCCTTTGTTTTTATCAAATTTCTTTTTTTTTCATCGTTGTTTCTCGCAGTATTATCATCAGGCTCGAATGAAAGCTCTGACGGCCGTGTATCCGGAGCTTGCATCGGAAATGAACGACGCTAGTTACAATCGAACTTTCAGTTATCCGCGACCTCTGAGCGAGCCTCCGTCCCCATCGTCGTCTCGCATAACGACTCCCGCTGCATCGGTTCACGGCTCCGACGACGAGGAAGACGAAGTCGACGAGGAGAAAGAGGTGAGGCTTTTCAATAATTTATCTTCAATTCGGAAATTCGAACAATCGAAATAACTTAGAACAGAGTTGGACGATTACTCGAATTGAAATTTCACGAAATAATATCACAATTATTCGAAAATAAGTGTAATTTCTTTTTACTTAATTTTACTTGGATCAATTTTTCGTTGCACAATTTTGAATCAAAAGTGACTTTCGTCGATAAGATAAAAATTGGAAAAACATTCAACCACAATAAAGACGATAAGAAGTTTACTTTTTAATAATAATAATGCCCAAAAGTTATCAATAAATTGTTTAAACAAAACATTGTTCAACAAATTTCAGGAAATGTTTTTTTTTTGTCATGTGAAATGAATTCGTTGATTTTTCTGACTATACATGAAATTTTCGAAAATTTTCTTATCATTTTGAAATTTTGGTTTTCGGAAATTTGTAAAGGTTGGTATTTACGAAATTATTCGTTCAATGCCCTGGAAACTTCTTAATTGTAATAGACAACGTTTTTACCGAAAACATATCCAAAATTCACGATTTTTCCTTCATTTTTCAAAATTAAAAAATTCTCAAAAACCGAAATTTTAAAATGATAAGAAATTTTTTTAAAAATTCATTTATAGTCAGAAAAATCAACGAATTCATTTCACGTGTCAAAAAAAAACTTTCCCTAAAAATTTGTTAAAAAATATTTTGTTTAAACAATTTATTGATAACTTTTTGGCATTATTATTATTCAAAATTAATCGTCTTTTTTGTGGTTGAATTTTTTCTGATTTTTATCTTATCATAAAATATGCAATATTGTCGACGAAAGTCACTTTTGGTTCGGAAGGTACGTCCGATACATCCTTAAAAAATTCCAACTCTCAAATCGTAGATGCTATTTTTGTATGATTTTTTTTTTTACCTAAAAATTACCGGTTCAAAGAGAAATACTTCAAAATGAGACGCAAAAAAAAAAATCCAATGGCCCATAATAAAAATTGGATGGACCGCAATTTTCATTGCGTTCAATTTTGATACACGAGGACAAAATTGGGCATGTACTTTTGAAATTTTTATCAAAAAAGGGCCAAATTAAAACCGGCAACCCTCTACAACCGTTATCAATTACGGTATTATCGTTTTTTTTTTCCATTCGATTTTCTCCCCTCGAAAAGAAAAATAATATATATCTACGTGCATTGTTCATTAACGAGTAAATAAATTGATCGTTTTCAGCTGCAAGAATTGAGGCAAGAGAACGGTAGATAAATCGACAGAGGCAACTCGTAAATTTTTCGTCTTAGCAAAAAAAAAAAAAAAAAAAGTAACAAAACCATAAGTAACGAAACTTCGTACGTACATCTCGAAGCAGTGCGCAACTTTACAGCAATCATGTCAATTTTTGAAATATCATAGAGAGAGAGAGAGATACCATCGTCTCATCATTGTTTTTTTTTTTTTTTTATATTCCCAAAATTTGTTTTTCTCATTTACAGAAAAAAAAAAAAAAAAAAAAACTACTAGCAATCATGTTTTTACAATCGACCAATTATCTTTACAATTTTATAATATTACGTTACGAACTTTTCTTTGCGTCGATGAATCGCGAGGGATGTGAGAAAAAAAAATTGTATCCTGGCGAGCGCACTGAACTGCCCCATTTTTTTTTTTTTTTTGTTTTTCTTCGTTTTCGCGATAGCAAAACGGCCGTCTGCGACACTTTAAGGATGTATGAGCACTAGCTTCACGATCATATAAAAATCTGAATTTTTTATATGGTGTAGCAGAAGTGTATATGATAAAACCTGCAAAATTTCAAAGTGGGTCAACGACTTTTTACGCGAGTAATTAATTCGTGAAATCAGAATATTTATCCCACGCCATATACGAATTCTGGACTGACGCAACTTTGAAACAGAAATTCGTATCTTTCACGATCAGATACGATCAATATTAAAACTGTTAAATGTTCAGAAAACTATCACGATTACATACGTTCCATAAAAAATGGGGGTTAACGAACCTTTTGACATACAATTATCGATTTTAAGGAAATTTTTCGCGTGTGTCGCATAATGAGCGGTCCGACTCTCTCTTGTTTCATGCGTGCCCCTCGCTCACCGCGCTCACCCGCGCCCACGTTTCCGCTCATTTCCCGCCACCTTGTGCTCATACATCCTTAATCATGGTTGTTACATCGAAATAATTATAAATATGCTACGTTAGAAAAAAAAAAGACGCTCGAAATGTTCTATCTTTAGATATATTATAATATATATATATATATACATATTATAGGATATAGAGAATCGATTGTTTTATGTTTACTGAACTCAGTTTGCAAATAAAAAAGTTTATATCGCTTTTAGTTGACGAATTTTTTCGTTTTTGTTTGTTTTGTTTCATGCTCTTCCAAAGTTAGCCCATCTTTCTTGTTTTTTTTTTTTTTTTTTTTTTTTTTTTTTTTTTTTTTTTTTTTTTTCGGGACATTGAACGGAAATGAAAAAATGTCGCACTCGTGGGATGGTTCGTGTGAAGTATTATACATATATTAATTATCAACATAATATACAAAACGGGACACTGAAAAGTTAAAGATGATTTGTTTTTTTTTTTACTTTTTTTTTTTTTTTACGAAGGAAACGTTACATCTGGCAAATCTACATAACTGGATCGCGTTTTAATATTGGATCGCAACTTGATACACACAGACACACATATATAATATATTATATATATATATATATATATATATATATATATATATATATACAAATCAGAATAAAACCAATTATAGAATATTAATCATTAAAAAAATTTACGTCTCAGCGTGACCATACGTAACGATAATGTGAAAAGCGGATGGGAATTGCTAATTAAGATATCGAAGCGGGTCAACGCCGATCGCATGGACTTGTTCTCGATTGACGCAGGAAAAAAAAAAAAAAAAAAAAAAATACGAATATCAACGATTTGGAATAAAACGGGGAGATATTTTCACGAAACAAAAACGCAGTTGGGACACATCTGTGATGAACCAATGAGATTCGAGACTCAACGATTTTCCGATTTTTACACCGTGTCAATTATGATCTACGGGTACGCAGTTTATGATTTAGGTAAAAAAAAAAAAAAAAAAATCACACACACGCATTCGATACTAATTACAAAATACTTGATTTGTTGATTCACGAATTTACATATACCACGATAAATGTGTATTATTGAATGAACAGTCTGTAAAATACGAACTTTTCGCTCCTACAAACTTGCGGGGACTCCCCGTGCTCACGGGATAAAAATAATTTTTATCTTTATCTTTTTTTTTTCTCTTCTTTTCGTAACTCGACAGGATGACGATGAGTTGGGAAATTTTCGTTTTTTTTTTTTTTTTCCTTTTTTCGATTCGATCGGAGCAACCATCGTGCGATCGATCGATGAAAAATTTCAAGGAATTTCACGAACAACTCTCGAAGCTACAAAATAAACGAAATTATCAAATCATGAATTTCAATTGACGATCGATTTCGAATACTTTTTTTCCAAGTAATATTCGCGGAGATGTGAGAAAACGGGGGGATAAAAAAAAAAATCTTACAGCTGTTTTTCGTTTTTGTTTTTTTTTTTTTTTTTTAACACTAAATGGCACAAGTAATACGTCGTGCGATATTCCGAAGGATTTTACGCAAACGGTAATGTGGATGACGAAAAAAAAAAAAAAAAAAAAAAAAAAAAACACGACGCACGGTTTAACGATAACTATGGACAATTAACAATTGCCCATTTCTAATACTTCGATGCAATATCTTTCGTACACGCAATTTTCATCATATCCGGAAAGAAAGAAAAAAAAAAAAAAAAAAAATCGACTTTTGTTAATTGAGGACGTTGATAAAATTCGAAAACTGAAATTTTTACGACTATATCCTCCGGGGGGCGGGAAAAATGCGAAAAAAAAATATTTTCCTCGTATATTTCGTCTTATTCTTTGTTCCTTTTTTTTTTTTTTTTTTAATCTTTTCGCCACTTTTCATACCCCATTATCATTATCATTACTTTTTCTTTGTTTTTGTTTTTTTTTTTGTTATCTACAAATACGGGCTTACGTGGAAAAATATGTCGGTATACGTCAATTCCTATGACAAAATACGCTGTAATCGCTATTGCAAGGTAACATCTTTTCTCTTAGGCTGATATTAATTTTTTTTTTTTTTTTCCCCAAATTATGCGTGGCGTTTCGTATATCGCTATTGATGGTTTCACAAATGAACGGGAGGGGCCCGGGGCCCTTTCAAAGCTCCCGCATTTACCGCTGTGAGGGAAAAATAAAAGCGAAAACTCGTATTCGCATTAATTTTCGTTTTTTTTTTTTTTTTTTTTTTTTCAAGTTTCCGTTTGAAGCAGCTCTATAAAGCCCATTTATAATTTATATTTTGTCGATCGGCACGACGGATCGAGGCGAAATTTTACGTGTTCAGCACACGAGCTCGAGAGTGATATAACTTTTTAGGGATTTCCTTATTTTCTCCGAGCAGATATTTCGGAAGGAAATAAAATTACATCGTGCTTCGTTATTTTTCGGCCCGAAAGGAGAAAAGGAAGGAAACGAGATTTTTTTATCGACCGAATCGTGTGTCATTTTTTTTTTTTTTTTTTTCAAGTTTATTCTTTCTCTCTCTCTCACTTCCGCCATTTTTTTTTTTAATTATTTTCCCCCGATTGGCCAAGTTTCATGGATCGTGGCAATCAACGAACGATTTTTTATCGCTACGGCCCCTTTGTCTTGAAATAGCGATGGGGATTTTTTTTTTTTTTTGTATCTCCCTATAGTTGCTTAGACCACAGGTTTCGCGAAAGCCTTTGGTTAATTTATATGTATAGAGTTATAAAAAAAAAAAAGACACATGCACACACTATTCATATATACTGTTCATAAATATCGCGCGATATTTCTCGATAAATACGCATCTGATTAAATTCACAATCTACCCTACTAGTCTTTAATAATTGGCATTTCGAGGCGTATGGCCTAAAGTTTATTATATTTATATATAGAGTTCAAGTTTCGACACAAATGTTTTTTTTTTTTTTTTCCCCCCCGAATATCGGATGTCAGGTTTCACATTAACGATATCAATTTTTCAAAACTATTTTTTTTTTTCTCGGATCAAAAAATTTAATCGCAATGCGTTCTTTTTGTGTTTTTTTTTAATTCTTTTTTTCTTCATAGGAATCATCTCGAGGGGATTTTACGAAATTTCATGCAGAATTTTCGATCCAAGCTCGCCTCGTTGGCTGTCAATAATTTGTTTATTTTTTTTTTTTTTTTCGTTTTAAATCCTACTCGTTCGTGTTTCAGTTTGAAATTTGCGAAGAAAAAAAAAAAAAAAAATACAACTAGCGACGACTCGACGCCGACATTAATTATCCTGCTTTCTCACTATGATAAAACGTGGTGCGTTATTTAAGTAATGACTTGTACAACGTTGAAGTGCGATTGCTCGGCAATCCTCATAAAAAAAAAAAAACTTCCACTCGCTCTCTCTCTCTCTCTCTTTCTCGCTATGGCTCAAAAAAAAAAAAAAATAGCTGCTCAATTGATCGAAGGAAAAAAAAAAAACAAAAAACATGACTTTCCATCTGAATTCTCAAAGCACGCGCGAATAAAAGAAAAAAAAAAAAGAAAAAAAAAAAAAACCAATTTTTTGGCAAGTGACGATGAGGGAGAGAAAGCGTAGTGCTTTTTTTTCATTTTTTTTTTTTTCTTTCTTTTCTCGAAGATACGGCGCAGTCTCGTGGCAATGAAAATATAATCCTGAGGTACGTTGTTTTAGCTTCGTTTTTTTTTTTTTTTTTGCCTTTTCCAATTCTTTGATCGCAAATCCCGGGGGGCGACGACGGCTGCTGGACGGATATTTTTTTCACGCGTGATTGGATTGATTACCGGTCATTCTCTGCTGCATCATGCTCAGCAATAGCTCGGAGTACTGTTGCATCATATTTACGACTTTTCCCTGATCCTGACCGGCGAGCAATTCCTGAAATTTCACGCTAGCCTCGCTCGCGCCAACACCCTCAGCACCGATCTCGTTCGCGATCTCCTCATTACCGCTAGTTCCGGCAGCCACCACCAGGCGCAATGTTCGCATAGCCTCGTTCACCGATGACTCGAGACCCCGTAACATCGTGTCCCTGTCGAGTGCCACGCCCGTTGAGTCACCGCCACCGCTGTCTATCGTCAATCTTTTGTAAAGTTGTACAACATTGTCCGCCGTACGTGTAAGCTCGTCGGCAATCGTGTTACACAATTGCGTCGATACTGCGGATGGACAGAGGGAGGGGGGAAAAAAAATTGTTTCATGTTCAATAATTATGTAAACTCAGAGAAAGATCGAATGATTTTTTAGTTGCATTTTTTTTTTTTTTTTTTGACAATAGCGTCGAAGAAATTGATGAAATTACAATACAAATTTTGACTACGAGCCTGCGATATATATTTTTCTCGTCGATGAAGCTTCGTTAAATATTAAAGTTTGCCATTTTGCTTCGTTATAGAGATAGAGAGCTGGAGTTTCAGAAAAAATTTCCCTTCTCAATCGTGAAGGTTCAAGTTTTGGAGATTTTGGAGTACTTGGCGATGGGATAAGAAAAATTTTCAACCCTGCATTTATGAAATTATTCGCTCAATGAACCCGGAACACTTGGTTGAGTAAATTTTGTGAAAAAGATTCATATGCATTCGGAAGAATCGATAAATAATTTGTTGAAAATTGTTTTTTTTTTTTTTCTTTTTAACAATTTAGTGGCAAATTTTTCGTATTACTATTATTGAAAATCAATGTTGTTGGCATTTTCGGATTTTTTTTTTTCGTTTTTTTTTTTCAAATATTTGTCGTACCGCCAAGTACAAAAATTCCGTTCGAATCAAACAAATTTTATGGCTTCTTTTTTCTATGTAAATTATCTTGCAAATAGTTCTGTTAGATCGATAATATAAAAATTGAAATGAGCAATTTATTTAAAAAAAAAAATAAAATAGATTTATGGAAAAATATGTAATACAAAGCTTTTTCGACGCTATGTAAAGATAAAGCTGACTATTCGTAAAACACAAAGACGATAAAAAAAAAGTATATATATATATATATATGGGGCTTTCCACGTCAAATCGAACGAAAAAATGCGAATTTTTTCCTGACTTGATTTTGATTTTATTGATTTTATATTCGAAGTACGACTTCGAAAGATGATCGATGATTTTTTTTGACAAAATTTTTGGAGCAGTCGCTTTTGCTCTGTGAATTTTCAAATAATTCATTTTTCGTGCTTCTCTAATTTGTCAGATTGATCTCCGCTCGAAGCGAGTCCACGTAAAAATGTGTTTAGACAAAAATCGTTCATAATTGACCGATCTATTTAATCGTATTTTTTTTTTTTTTTTTTTCGAATTTACACCATGCGTTTCATAACAGTTATCGTGTAAATTCGACTGGAATCACTTGTTAAAAAAAAAAGTGCCAAAACCAATTTGGCTAAAATTTATACACAATATTACTTCTTATATTGCCAAGAATCTCTGCAGATTTCATGATGGGATCTGTACTCGTTCAGGAGTTATTGGTCATTGGCTTGGGATATGTGTGAGTAAAACGTGAAAATCATGAAGGAATAGGTGAAATAGGTAAAATAGGTTCGTTTCCTCACATAAAGACAAGTTTTTATATTTTACTTTTTTTTTGCTCAATAAGCTTACCTTAGATGTCAATTTCTAAGATTATTTTTATTCAGTTTTCATATAAATATAAAAAAAAAAAGTTTAAAAAAAAAAGTTTAAAAAAATTTCAAATATTGTG